>JAODAL010003997.1:0-163844 GCA_025379985.1 Phyllomedusa bahiana
AAAAAAAAAAAAGGGTTGGACTTTTTTAAATAGTGTGTTATGAGTTAAGAGTTAGATATAATAAAAGTTAAGTTTTAGTGTTTAATAGATAGAGAACTGATAGAGTTTAAGTTTGCCTATGGCAAAATAGTAAATATAGTGAACATAGAGAGAGAGCACACATTAGACAGCTCTGAAAACTCATCTTTACATATATGTAGCAGAAGAGGAACAGAGGAGAAGGACTTGCCAGCAGCTTCCTGCACACATAGGAGAGGGATGAAGGACCTGACCACATAACCTGCAGGTCTTCAATACTATACCACTGTGTGGAGATCTACCTGACTACAGGAGGAGAAGGAGGGGGAAAGACTTAGGGCGACATTTATGATCGGGAGTTGCGCCTGTTTTCTGAAAACTGCGGCTCACCGATCCGAATCCCCTGTCGGACGCAGGGATGCGATGTTAGGCGCAAGCTTCGCCACTTTCGGCTACGCCTAACATGAAGGGGCGGGCAATGTGCGCGGTGTGGTCGTTCTGGGGCGGGATGCGGCACTTTCGAATAGTCCGAGGCATGCATGATCGCGGGTCGGCAAAGTGCGGCGCATTGCAGCGCTCGACAGCTCCGACAGGCAGACCTAGTTGAATCTGGTCTAAATGAGCCGGAGGAGGCGAAGTGAAGCGAGAACGTAATGGAATAGGGCAAAATGTGCTCTAGGTCGACTGTTACAACAGTACACAGCTCTCAGCTCCGTGAGGCATGGAGTATGATTCAAAAAATCGTTTTTATTAGGTGTAAAACCGGCGTTACATCAGGAATTGGGATATAGAAAATTGCCGGGAAATACAGTAATTCAAATTCTGCAAGCGCTTCTCATTGGTCGGCAGAAACCAACCAATCATAATAGGAGCAACAGTGAACCATTATAACCTATGGAGAAGAATTGACCAATCAAATGAAAAGGCGGGACAGTTCAAAATACAGTAAAAAAAAAAGAAAAGAGCTGATTGGTTGAGCTAGCAGGGGCTTGGCAATCCCGGCCAATCAGAATAGGAGCAACAGTGAACCATTATAACCTATGGAGAAGTATGGACCAATCAAATGAAAAGGAGGGACAGTTTCAAAATACAGTAAAAAATGCAGAAAAGAGCTGATTGGCTGAGCTAGTGGGGGCTTGGCTATCCTGGCCAATCAGAGCGCGAGCTACTTTGTCCCATTGTAGTCAATGGAGAGATCGGGGCAATGAAATCTCAGCTCTCAGCGCCGTGCGGCATGGAGTATGATTAAAAAAATCATTTTTATTAGGTGTAAAATATTATCTGAAAAAGAGCTGAAACCTTCTATAAACAGACATCACTCAAATCCCTAACAACGCGTTTGTCGCCGAGACCGGCGCTACATCAGGAATTGGGATACTCGAAATTGCCGGGAAATACAGTAATTCAAATTCTGTTAACTCTTCTCATTGGTTGGCAGAAACCAACCAATCAGAATAGGAGCGACAGTGGCCCATTATAAGCTATGGAGAAGTATTGACCAATCAAATGCAAAGGCGGGACAGTTCAAAATACAGTAAAAATGCAGAAAAGAGCTGATTGGTTGAGCCCAGGCGGCAGATATGAATCCACCAATCATATGTAGTGCGTCTATTTTGAGTGGAACAAGAAGGGTGCGATAGAAGGGCGCCCTAAAAGTTATTACTGTCTATGGGAAATATTCTCGTACTGTGATTGGTTGAAGCGGCGGGGGCTCGTCCAGCTTAGCCAATCAGCGGCTGAGCTACTTATCTCATAGAGTTCTATGGGGAAAAGAAATGCAGAGCGAGCTCTGATTGTGATTGGCTAAGTTAAAAGAGGCGCGGTTATTTGGACCAATAGGAGAGCGAGCGACGCTCTTATGGGTTTTCTAATGCAATCTATAATAAAACTGTACATGGCAGAAATCAAATGATAAGACTCACAAAGTTGGACCGATCTCTATATAAAATGAACAATAATATGGGGGTAACGAAAATAAAGAAATAAAAATGAACTAATTGGTTTTTTTTTAAATATATTTACATACAGTTTGATGTTATTAGTTATAGTTTACAGTTTTATAAAGAATTTTTTTTTTGTGCAAATGTGCAATATGCATGAATAATGCAATAAAGCCATGTAACATTTTTTGACATACAAAAAATAAAAATTAAGTTTTAGATTTCATTTTTCATTTATTTATGAACAACCATGTTCACATACAGTATAGTAATGCAAAATAAATTCAAATAAAACACTTAAATTAGTTAAAAATCCAGACTTTAATAAGCTCGGTCAAAAATGACTGGAACATTATATGTGTATAGTAGAAACGAACAGAACAGCAGGGTTAAGGCAGTGCTGGAAAATAATGGCGGCCACACAAAATATTGACACTTTGGGCACGATTTGTCCATTGTCACTTAGGGGTGTCCTCACTTACGTTGCCAGCAGTTTAGACATTGATGGCTGGTTGTTGAGTTATTTTGAGGGCACCAAATTTACACTGTTATACAAGCTGCACAGTGTTGGTCCATGAAAAGATAGAATACAATATTTACAGAAATGTGAGGGGTGTACTGACTTTAGTGAGAAACTGTATGCACAGAGAAAGATATAGACAAGAGGGAATAATTGTAGTGTACACATCATTTGTAAGGCCAAAAAAAAGACAGATGTCCATCCAGTTCAGCAGTGTCACTGCTCTTACAGTAAAGAATCCCTTTCTATGTTTATGTAGAAACTTTCTTTCCACTTGGCATAGTGGATGCCCCTTTGTTCTAGGTATAGTCCTGGGTATAAAGGTTTTGAGAGAGATCTCTATACTGACCTGTAATATATTTAAACACTGACCACAGCATAATCAAAGGGCATCCACCTGCCCCATCGGGTGATTGGGGCTCCCGGTGACCCGATGGAGCCCGGGGAATGTCTGTACAGTCAGCCCTGGGGACCTAAAGTAGCTGTATAGTAAGTCTGCTGTCAGAGCACACAGCGTGCTGCCCTGACTGCTGCCTATGCCATAGTGACACAGAAGGTAATGTATTAGTATATATGAATATTATAATACATTACTAAATGTAAAATAAAAAATTGTAAAGTAGTTAGCCCTTCATGGGATAATAAAGACAAAAAGTAAAAAACATAGAAAAGTAGAAAAAATAAAAATAAAAGTATTTAATAAAAAGTAATTGTGCCTACATTACATGAAAAAAACACAAAAACCGGCACATATTAGGTATCCACACGACCATGATAACCTGTAGAATTACCGTATATACTCGAGTATAAGCCGAGTTTTTCAGCACAAAAAATGTACTGAAAAATCCCCCCTCGGCTTATACTCGAGTCACTGTCGGCGCTCGGGCGCGCTCCTCAGGGAGCGCATATAACTGAGGGCCGAGTATCTGACCGCGTCCGGGCGCCGTTGGCGATCTCTTCCCCTGTATGCACACAGGTGCAGAGATACCACTGCGGAGCATAGAGTGGACTCCGGGCGGCTGCAAACTCGCGTCTGTCCGGAGTTTCCGGCACAGGCAGCATGAGTCATCACGCTGCCTGCGCAGCCTGATGACATCACCCTGTCTGTGCCCCAAGATGGAGGAGAGCGCCCGGGAGACGGAGCAGTGGGGGATCGAGGTGTTTGTTTTAAAACCCTGCCTATACCTGTCTATAACCTGCCTAGGGGGACCTATAAGGCTATGGTAAAATGGGACGTATTTCAGTCCATAATTACGCGCCGAATTACGGCTGGAATACATCCCAGTCATTACGGTAATCCCCAGTTCTCATAGAGAACTATGGATTACGTCTCCTCTCCCTGCTCGGCGAATACGCCGGGCGGGGAGAGAAGTGACACGTCATTTTCTAGCGGCGTATACGCGCCACTAGTAATGATAGTCTATGGGCCGGCGAAGTGGCGGCCCCCCCGCTCCCGCCCCGCCCCCGTCCACACGGTGTAATTGCAGAGCGTAATTACGCCCCGCAAATAAGCCGTGTGAACATAGCCTAAGTAGGTTCCTCGGCTTATACTCGGGTCGGCTTATACTCGAGTATATACAGTAATCTAATGGGTTATTTAGTGTGAAGTGTGAATGGTGTAAAAAAATATTTTAAAAAAAAGAAAAAAAAATGGAAAAAAAATTCTGCAGTAATTTACAAGTAAACACAAACTATGACCCACAAAAATATAACTTCTCCCACGTAAAACGAGGCCTCCAACAACTTCGTCATTACAAAAATAAAAAAGACAGTAGAAACATAAGGAGGCAAAAACAGAAAAATGTGACGGTCATTAAGACCTTTTCAGGCCTGGGGCTTAAAGGGGTTGTCTCGCTACAAAGAATAGCTTTCAAATTGTAGGGAACACAAAATAAAGACATTTTCCAAATATATTGCTTTGTTCCTCTGTTTTCCCTAAGGAGATACAAGTGAATTTATGACCTCCCTGGCTATTTCAGTTCCCTCAGTAACTGACCTGTAAACAATTCTCCCCCTGCTGTTTGTTCAATGAGATAACAGTGAGTGATGTCATCACACAGGTCAAGGCAGTGTCCTGTGCTGCTCAGCAGTAAAAAGCTTGATTTATGTAAAATAAACAGAACTGTAATTAGGGCTTTTGTTTTGGGGATCAGATAAGAAGTCCTGTTAGTAGTTTGAGAAGCTAATCTGATCTAATTAGCATCTGAAAGCACAGCATGGCACTGAGCTGTACAAGCATGGAGCTTATGCAAATGAGTCAGTCTGAACCAGGAAGTGACAGAGTATTTCATTCATGCATTCTCTGAAACTCTGAAGGGAGACGACTCCTTTAAGAAAAAATGCACATTAGCAGATCATTGAGAGAGGGGGGACCCTTTTAACCCCTTTACACCCAGTGCCCTAAATTTACATGACGTCAGCGTGAAGGGAGTATGGAGCGGGCTCACTTGCCGAAACCACTCAATGGTGGTGGGTGCTGGCTGCTAGGGAATGTTCATACATATGTTCGGCACGACGCGCGTTGTTTCCTCTTTGAAAAATTCTGCAGAATTTCAATGAGGAAACGACGCGGACGGCACCGGGCAGTTTCCTGCTTCTATACATTAGTATTTGTTGGCGCTGAAAAATACTCATGTAAAATCAGCGTCTTCTAGATGCTGTGTGAAGATGCTCTTAGATACAACTGACACCGGCCGGCTCTGATCCCTGATATTTAATCCTTTAGACGCTGCAGCAGAAGGGTTTACAAGCGATCGCGCCCTTTACGGCCATGTTCACACGGCTTAAAATGGGACGTATTTCAGTCCGTAATTACGCGCCGGAGTGCGCGAATTGCGGCTGAAATACGTCCCAGTCATTACGGTACTCCACAGTTCTCATAGAGAACTATGGATTACGTCTCCTCTCCCCGCTTGCCGAATACGCTGCAGGGGGAGATAAGTGACATGTGAATTACCAGCGGCGTATACGCCTCCGGGGCGTAATTACGCCCCGCAAATAAGCCGTGTGAACATAGCCTACTGGTCAAGAAGCGATAGTCATAGCCATGAATAGGGGCGCTTGTCCGGTTGAAACGCGTCAGCAGAGCCTGTCTCTTTCCTCTTGCCAGTACCGTATGTGAGTTGTTCTTAACTGATTTGGAAATAAAGGACGTGATTTTACTACTTCTTGTGCCGTTTGGAGTTGGGTGTCGACCAAAAAGGACTACTCATACTTTTTATCGGTACCATTTTGGGATCCAGGCGACTTTTTCTGGGACCTGCCCCATCACTCAGGAGCAGGCCGCTGAAAGTTACCATGAATGGTTTCTAAAGGGGTTTTGCCACAAGGTAAAATTGATGTGGGGAATCTTGCAAATTACGTAATAAACATTTTCACTATTCATTCAATATTAAAAATTCTGCACCATTATTGTTGTAGCTGCTCCCTTAGTCATCCATAGTGTACACCTCGTCTCCAGGGGATACGACCAGTGACGAAAGCTCCTCAGTCCTGGCAGCACATGCTCAGACATCACCTCTCAGGCTACTGTCAGTCACTTCCCTGCTTAATGATCACACACACTCACTGCTGAGCGAGTGTTCAACCCCAAGTGCTGTCATTCTACTCCAGTCCTCTGTACTCCTTAGTAATCACATACACTCACTGTTGAGCGAGTGTTCAACCCCAGGTGCTGTCATTCTACTCCATCCTCTGTACTCATTAGTAATCACACACACTCACTGCTGAGCAAGTGTTCAACCCCAGGTGCTGTCATTCTACTCCCATCCTCTTTAGTCCTTAGTAATCACACACACTCACTGCTGAGCAAGCGTTCAACCCCAGGTGCTTTCTGTACTCCTTAGTAATTAGTCAAACAGTGCAAATAAATAAAAAGCAAAAAGAAACCTCAATCAGGCATGTGCATTAAAAAAAAAATCCTCATGTTTGAACCTAGAACTGAAGTGCTAACCACTCAGTTACATTGTAGCTACTCACAGCTCTTTATATAACAGACCTTTGTTTGATTAGAGTGGGCACGCTGTGGGGAAAGGCATGGTGATGTCAACTTTTCTAGGTCACATGATATGCAGTTCAAACAAATCATACACACCTGCTTTTGAACACACTGAAAGCTGAATCAGGCATGAAATGCCTTTGTGGCAAACCCCTTTGATTTTCAATATGCTTTTCATCAATAATTTAGGACTACAGAAGGGTAAAAGGGTATTTTTTTGTTTAACTTGGGCTTCGAGCTTAAAAAAAAAAATTAAATCCTCGACAGAATTTTTGACGATTCTGATCCTGAAGCCGGGCAGGGATCCCGAACAGGTACAATCCTACAGACCGATTTCACTTTTAAATCAAGATTACAAGATCCTGTCTAGGATCTTGGCAGACCACCTGCAGGATATGTTAGGCCCCATGCTATCGCCCTCCAAATTAGGCTTTATGAGAAACCGTCACTCTACGGTTGGTCTAAGAATGGCAATAGCATCTATCATCCGCCACCAAAACCGCCAACGCCCCAAAAAGATGCTCCTCAAATTAGACAGAGAAGGCTTTCGACTCTGTTTCTTGGGAGTTCCTGGCTCCAGTTCTCAGGCACAGAGGCTTTAGCAATCCATTTCTAGCTTTCCTCCAAACATCTCAGTCCAACTGTCAAACACAGTTGAACATAAATAGCCTTCCACCATCTCAAATCCCCATACACAGAGGTACGAGACAGGGTTGCCCCCTATCTCCTCTCTTATTTAACTTATCCATTGACCCCCTGATACGCCACCTGGAAACAATCACTCGCTTTGAAGGGATACACATTGGAGCACAACAAATCAAAGTTTCAGCCTTTGCAGACGATATCTTGCTATATATCTCCAATCCAGAGCAGGCCTTGCCGAGTATTCTGGATCCTTTGGTTCCCTGTCGGGCTTCAGGATAAACGAAGATAGATCGGAGGCAATGCTTTTGAGCGGCCCTACCAATCCCAACTGGTCTGCATGTTACTCATTCACCTGGCGGTCAGACACCCTATCGTACCTAGGAGTACAAATTCCCAAAAATTCTACCTTAATCTATAAATACAACATCCTCCCATTTGTGAATGAAACAGAGCGAATATTCTCTACCTGGAAAAATCTAACTTTATACCAATAGGTAGGGCAAACTTACTCAAAATAATTATCTTCCCTAAACTTCTATATTTAATGCAGTCCTTACCACTATACCTAAGGCCCAGAGAGTTGAGGCTAATCAACAAAATCTTCACCTCCTTCATATGACTAGCCGTACAGACCAACAAAACGAGCCTACAAGTCCTAACCCAACATCGCTCAAATGGAGGAATAAACTTCCCACAAGTACACAAATACAATTTGGCCTCGCAACTCAGGATAGTGGGAGACTGGTTGGCTAACACCCGAACCTTCACGGACCCCACACTGGATCAACAATTTGTCACAGGCACCTCCTTGATCAGCCTCCTACATCTCCCATACGGTTCCCTTCCTAAGGACAAACTACCAAATACCAGTGCTAATGACGGCCTGGCGCGCCTGTCAAGGCTAAACATAATACTCAAGTTGAATCCCAAATCAGGTCTTGTGCTTCTTGCCTTTCTTGCACAACCCCAGTTTCCATGAAGGATAGCCGCCCGAGAGATTCAAAACTTGGCATACACAGGGCATTCAAAGGGTCGCAGATTTAGCAGACGAAAATACCAGACACCCATACTTCTTCAATCAAATTCAGCTTAAACTTCCAAATCTGGGACCACATCCCTTCCATTACCTTCAGGCCTGTAGTTATGTACAGAAGGTGCTGAGGGAATTGGGAGAAAAGGACTGGAATGACCCATATCCTCAAAATAACACCGGCATCGCAAACGCACAAAGGGTCTAATTCCTAACTTTTTACAATTTGCTCCCGTACCCCTGCTTGACTTACACCAAAAGCCATGGGGGGGGGGGGGGTGGAGGCATTCCTTTACTGGATAGGCAAATTGGAGGTCTTGACGTTCAACTCCTTACCGACTTCCCTTTTCCCTAGGCGGCAAAGGTCTTGCCGTCCATATGCACTGGTAAAAAGAAATGGCATTTAGGAATCACACACAAGTCGTAATGTCTCCCCCACGTCGGGGTACATGATGGACACTCTGATAGTCATGCTTGTCTAAAGTGCAGGGCTCCACAGGCGGACTTACTACATTGCTTTTGGCTCTGCCCGGAGATTCAGACTTTCTGGCGGAGTGTCCAGTCATTCACCCTCAGAAACTTACTATCGTACTGCCCAAATTCGGATCTTGGGCTCTTTTTGGCATTCTTCCTAAGGAATATTCATCCTATCCAAAAACACACAAGACTCTTATGTTTTACATAGCGGCGGCAGCAAGGAAGGCTATTTTGCAATGCTGGATTCAACCCAGCCCACCGACCATAAAATTATTTCTGGAGAAATTATCGCATATATTTCGAATGGACTGGGAGGAAACGGCTACGCAAAAAGAGCAAAAAACACAACACTTTTTCCCACTATGGACTAAATTTATTATCCTCCTTCCCACACACATTCAAGTGAAAATTAAAAACTGCTTTGAGTTTACAATGTGGTACCAAAAACACTGAATATAACACTTGAACAAACAGGGTGATGCTGCATGACTACTGGTTCGCTCTGGAGGCGGTGGCTGTCCAGGTCACGGGTGGAATTCCCCATGTTCATCCCCCTTCTCCTCCCTTTTTTTATTATTATTATCATTTATTTTGGAGCGCCCTTGATTCCAGGGCGCTGTCGTCATTTTCATAGCAGGTACATAAATAAATAAGACAGACAATTACAAAAGTGACAATAAGTGACCGGCACCGCTTTTAGACAGATAATATACACTATATACGCTGTATAAACACCTTAAAACCACAGATATCCTCGACGCTTTTCCCCCGACAGTTTTTAAGGGTTCATCAGGGGATTCAAAAACTCTCACTGAGGTGCCACATACCAAAGGAGCTGCGGGGAGTATCATTCTTATACCTACAGCATCTAACTAAGTATCATTCCTCCCTATTGAAACTGAATAGGAGGTATATGCCATTTAAGATAGTTTGTGGTCATATGCCGTTGTATATAGCGTACTCTTTTTCCACAGCGAGAGTTTTTTGAATCCCCTGATGAACCCTACAGAAATTTACTGGGGAAACCGCGTCGGGAATAGCGGGATTTTAAGGGTGTTTATACACTTATATAGTGATTATTACTTGTTCAAAAAACGGACCTCCTTTATCTGGCGATTACACCACTGACGATAGGGACACAGGTATGCATACTCATCTAGGTATGTAGTGTAATTTTAAAGGGGTCTTAGATTTGTATAATTTTAGAATAGTCTAGTAAATAGTTATGAATTAACAGGGATTATAATTGGCAGTGATATAAATGGTGTAAATCCTCTGTTCATATAGAATTTGCAGAATTTCTTGACAAAAGTGACTAACAACTGGTAAACCAGATGGGAGAGAGGGTCCCTGCCGTGAGGCTTACAATCTACAGGTAAGGAGGGAAGAGACAGAAGGAGGGGCAGACATGACTGTGGGTGGAGCATGCCTACACGGTTAATGTTGGTCTATAGCAGATCCATGAAGAGTAGGTTTTTCAGGTTATTTTTGAGGCTAGCAAGAGAGGGGGAGAGTCTTGAGTTGTTAAGGTAGTGAGTTCCAGAGTGTGGGAAGCCAACAGGAATGTCTTGGAGATGGCTGTGTGAGGAGGTGAAAAGAGGACAAGGCAGAGGAGAAGGTCCCTGTTAGAGCGTAGTTTGCATGGCGGGAGGTATTTTAGAGAATAAACGCAGAGATGTAAGGAGGGGAGAGGGTTATGAGAGCCTTGTAGGTCATGGTTACTAGTTTTAGAAATGGATTCGCAGGGCAATGGGAAGCCATTGAAGGGATTGGCGAGAGTGAGAGGCAGAGAGGAGCGAGGAGAAGGTGGATAAGACGGGCAGCAGGGTTGAGGATGGGATTGAGATGGGGTAGCGATGGGCTAGATTACATATAGGCCACAAGAAAGGAATGTTGCAGGTAGCCTAGGCGTGAGATTGACGAGGGTGTGACCAGCATTTTTGTGCTTTCAAGAGAGTTAAGAAATGAGCGGATAGGGAAATATTTTGTAGGTGGAGGCAGCAGGCAGAGGTGAGGGTTTGGGATGTGTTGTTTGAAGGACAGATTGGAGTCAAGGGTTATCAAGGCAGTGGAACCTGTGGTGCTGTGAGAGAGTGCAGCATTTACAGTGATCAGAGAGATCAGGTGGAGGGTATAGGGGGACCGGTGGAAGATTGATGAATTCCGTTTTTCTATTCTCCACATTTAGTTTAGAGATTGGAGGAGAAGAAGGAGGAAACTGGACGATAGACCCGTCAGGATTCGGGAGAGAAGAGGGTGACATCTGGGCCGGAGAATGTAAAGAGGTTGGGTATCATCAGCATACAGGTGGTAATGAAAGCCATGTGAGGCGATGAGCTGACCGAGGCCAAGGGTGTAGAAAGAGAAGAAGTGGGCCCAGGACTGACCCTTGGGGGACACCGTACAGAGAGAGGCCGGGGGGAGGAGGTTGAGCAAGAGACGCTGGAATGTCCGATCAGAGATTAACGAGGAGAATCCAGGAGAGGGCCAAGTCCGTGATGCCGAGGGAGGAGAGGACCTTTTATTCCCCTCTTCCCCCTTTCAGTTATATGTTGAGTTTGTTTACGACATACCTTCCCTTAACTATCATACCTACCATGCGTAGAACATAGAATTATGGGTGGGGGTCTACTTTTTTTTTATTATTTTTTGTTTTCTTTCTTTAGTGAAGATATAGCCGTCTTGTTGCTTCATCCTTATTATTATGATACCAAAAAGTATTTCCATTAGTTCTATTTTGTACTTTCATACTTAGTATTTTCTTATTTGTACTAAAAGGTGTCTTATATTATTTCTTTGTGTATCAAGTGGTATCTCATCTATTGGACGGTTATTATATGTTTTTGTTATTGCAAAATTTAATAAAAATTATGTTTATTTAAAAAAAAACAAAAAAACATAGAATTATTTAGGAGCATATGACGCACCTGCATAAAAAACCACATAGTACTTTGACAAATTTTGTATAACCTGTAGATTGTTATGTTCCATTTCTATCTTATAGGACACACGAGTGTCCCAGCCCATTTGCTCTGTGTAATTTTATAATTTCAGAAATGCATTCCTGCAGCGGCTAGAATACTATTTGGACTCATATGTATACGCATGGATGTTGACCATGGCTTACATGCCAATTTGTGTTGGAAAAATTTTAATAATATAAAAAAAAAAAAAGTATAAAAAAAAAAAATGAAACAATGACTCCTGTAAATGTTTTTTTTTATTATTATTATTATTCAACGGGCTTTAATATTTCACATTCAAAATCACTTTAATTCTGCCATTAAAAAACCAAACAGGTCCTCTATACAATGCAATACAGAAAATGACAGAGCTCTGCAGTCAGTGACCACCCACATGGGGACAGTGCAGCCATCGATGACTTTAGTCTGAATGATAACGAATCCTTTCCGTTTCTAATAGACGCACTGGGATAAAGCTCTGGGTGACTCTTTCCACTACGATCTTATGATCCCATTATCAATTGGATCGCGACAAACAGCGACTCTATCGCGACGCTTCATTGAATCCCGAGCATCTGCAGTGTTCTCTGTTCGACACTCGGCGATCGATTTTTCACTCCTTTGTTTGCATTTTCTTTTCTGTCTATTCTTGGAAGCTCGATGCTCTATTCGCTTCCCCTGGGTGTCTGCTCCATCGCTCGGCAATCGTTTAGCCGCCCTGCCTATGTCGCTCGTTGTCTGCTCTGTTACTCGGCATTCCTTTCCCCTCCGCCCTCTGGGAATGTAAGTCTGCTCGATGATCTCGGTCATCTCTTTTTTTTCCCTCCAGTGCGGGTCCTGAGCTGGCCCCACTCGGTATTCCATTAGACCTCCTGGTCAGTCTGTCTGGTCGATTATATCTGTGGTTGTTCTCTCTTCCCTGTCTATGTAACCCATAGTCTGGGGCTCCGCGCAGCCGTCTGTCGAGCTTCGGTCCGTCTGCGTCTCGAGCTAACGTGACCGGCATCGCGGTACGTTTCTCTCGATGCATCTTCTTCGTCTTTTATTCATCCGTGCTGCCTACCGGACGTGCCCGTCCCGTCCGTAGCCTGTTTGCCTATTCAGCCATCTTGCACTCGGCGCTCCGACCCCTTCCACTTCTGCTCTCCGTTCGCCTTCGCTATTCATTCATGTTTCTTTTGGCCTCCGCGGCAGATTTTTATTCATCGATTGTGTCTCCGGTCTGCCTCATTCATATCGGCACTCGATTAATCTCCCCTGCTCGTTGCCTCTCTTCCCCCCTCCTGCTGTCTGGCTCGGTGCTATCGGAGCTCCATTAATAATGCCTGTATATCTCTTCCTATAGTCTGGCTCGTTGTGATCGGCGCTCGTCTCTTCTTCCTGGTGGCTGTGGTGTTATCGGCGCTTGCTAGCTCTCCCCTTGCTGGCGATGAATGGCCGCTGTTGCTCCCGGAGCCGTTGAGACCCGAGCACCAGAAGCGGGAACCGGGGGGAGCGGACCGCGGTGAGAGCAGGAGGACGGACCAGCCGGGTATGTGAGTCTTCAGTTATGCTGTGTGTTCTCGGGAAGGAGCCAGTGCCGCCATCTTTATTTATCCCATTCTCAGAGGAGTCCTCGTCTGTAAAGAGTGGAGAAGTCCCGGGGGGGGTGGAATATGCGGGAGATGTCCCCGAGCTGCGACCCCGAACCCAGAGGCTGCCGAACTACAACTCCCAGCATGCCCCACATCCTGGGACAGGGAGTTTTACAGAAGTTGGAGAGCCACAGACTGAGGAGCACTGCCCCCCCACATGGTTACATGATGGGAGTTATAGTCAGTGTATAATAAGCTATAGGCTGTAGCATGTAGGGTATAGCGCTCTCCTCCCCTACAAAGTTACATGATGGGAATTATAGTCACTATATAAAAAGCTATAGGTTGTAGCATGTAGAGTATAGCGCACTCCTATCCCACATGATTACATGATGGGAGTTATAGTCACTAAATTATAAGCTATAGGGTGTAGCATGTAGTATAGTGCATGCCTTTCCCACACGGCTACATGATGGGAGTAATAGTCAGTGTATTATAGCACATATGGGATAGTATGTAGAGTATAGCGCACTCCTATCCCATATGGTTACATGATGGGAGTTATAGTCACTATTTAATAAGCTATAGTCTGTAGCATGTAGAGTACAGCACACTTCTCCTCCACACGTTTACATGATGGGAGTTAGTCGCTAAATTATAAGCTATTGGGTGTAGCATGTAGAGTATAGCGCTCTTCTCCCCCAAATGGTTACATGATGGGAGTTATAGTCAGTGTATAATAAGCTATAGGATGTAGGGTATAGCCCTTTCCTCCCCTACAAAGTTACATGATGGGAGTTAAAGTCACTATATAAAAAGTTATAGGTTGTAGCATATAGAGTATAGCACACTCCTATCCCACATGATTACATGATGGGCGTCATAGTCACTATATTATAAGATATAGAGTATAGAACTCCCCTCCCCCACAATACTACATGATGATAGTCACTAAATTATAAGCTATAGGGTGTAGCATATAGAGCATAGTCTTCTCCTCCCCCACCCCGTTACATGATGGAAGTTACAGTCACTGTATTATAGCATGTAGAGTATAGCGCACTCCTCCCCCCACATGGTTACATGATGGGAGTTATAGTCACTATATAATAAGCTATAGGGTGTAGCATGTAGTGTATAGTGCACGCCTATCCCACACAGTTACATGATGAATTGTAGTCACTATATTATAAGATATAGTATATAGCACCCCCCCCCCCCACCACCCCCACAATACTACATGATGGGAGTTATCATCGCTATATAATAAGCTGTACAGTGTAGCAACTAGAGTATAGTGCACTCCTATCCAACACAGTTACATGATTGGAGTTCTAGTTACTAAATTATAAGCTATAGGGTGTAGCATGTAGAGTGTAGCCCTCTCCCCCCCCACACGTTTACAATATGAGTTATAGTCAGTGTATTATAGCACATATGGGATAGATTTTATAGTATAGCGCACTCCTATCCCACACATTTAGATTATGAGAGATCTAGTCAGTGTATTATAGCATGTAGAGTATAGCACTCTCCTCCCCCACATGATTACATGATGAGAGTTATAGTCACTATATTATAAGATATAGAGTATAGCACTGCCCTCCTCCACAATACTACATGATGGGAGTTAGTCATTGTAGCCTATATGGGGTAGAAAATAGAGTATAGTGCTCCCCTCCCCACATTATGACATGATGAGAGTTATAGTCACTGTATTATAGTACATATGGCGTATCATATAGTGCAGCTCTATCCCATGTGGTTACATGATGAGAGTTATAGTCACTATATTATAAGATATAGGGTATATTGCACCCCTGTCCCACACTGTTACATGAGTTATAGTCACTATATTGTAGCATATAGAGTATATTGCACCCCTATCCCACAGTTACATGCTCAGAGTTATAGTCACTATATTATAGCATATAGTGTATAGCGCACCCCTGTCCCACACTGTTACATGCTCAGAGTTATAGTCACTATATTATAGCATATAGTGTATAGCGCACCCCTGTCCCACACTGTTATATGCTCAGTTATAGTCACTATATTATAGCATATAGAGTATTGCGCACGCACATATTAGCTCAGAACTCTGTAACTGAGACTATTGGTCTTTCTATAGCGCCCCCTCTGGACGTTGCCTTAGTCCTTCCTCTGTGTGCAGTCCTTTGATTTAGGGGGCGCACGGACGCCTGTAACATGCAGTTTGTAGCATTGCTGCGGTGCACTATATGTTCTTGTAGCAAATTGACATTTAAAGGGAAATTGCCACTGAAGAGCGTCCGCAGCGGTCTGCCCAGGACTTTAGTACTGATGGGCTATCCACAGACTCCAGCAGTCAGAACCCCACCCGCCATTGAGGAAAGGGGTCAGGGCAGACACTTGTCTAGAAAACACAGCAGCTGCAGTGCCCGAGGTCTGTATACCTGGTGTGGCAGCGCTTGATACTGGAGAAGTCGCTGTATGCAGTAACTGAATGCACAGACCCCCGTGACCCACTGGAGACCAAGAGGGGGTGACTTGTCCTCTGCTCAGGCTGTATGGACATGGGGGTCTATGTATGACGGATGCCAGCGAGTGACCTTCAGCATCGCTGGCCAGTGTGTGATCAGGGTTGCTTCTTAAAGATTCAGTGAGTTGGAAGCAAATTGAGGATTTGTTACATCCAATAGAGGGCGCTTGAGCTTCTCAGCTCCTTTCCCATAATGCCTTGTGATATGCAGATGCTTAGTAGAGGGTAAAAAGGCAATTCAAAACTCTACACGCCTATACGGCGCTTTCCCCAAGGAGAAATATTCCCCTTTCTGAGCCACTCATTGCCTGCCACCCAGCCAGCCAGCATCGCTCTGCACTGATGAGTGGGAAAACCCCAAAACAGCTGTATGCAGATGGGTGATACTGGCTTGGCTAATATCCCTTCTGCTTCTTAAAGATTCAGTGAATCAGAAGCAAATTGAGGATTTGTTACATCCAATAGAGGGCACTTGAGCTTCCCAGCTCTTTTCCCACAATGCCTTGTGATATGCAGGGTTGTCAAACTAATTTTTACCAAGGACCACATGGGTATTATGGTTGCCCTCTAAGGGCTGTTGGAGGGCGTCTCAGGGGCCTGGGTAGGGATGTCAGAGGTGTGCTACCATCTGTTTGGAGGTGCGTACTGGAGCTCCCTATCCAAGCTGGCACCGCCGCCTCTGCCAAGCGCTGACTGCAATCTCTGCGGAAAGTGAAGCACTGCTCCTTCTGCAGCTAGATCCTGTCTACCCCTGCTCGCTGTGTCTAAGCTATCGCAGGCCATGTAAAAGGCCTTGTGTTTTGACACCTATGGCTTAGATGGTGAAAATATCCCAAGCGACCAGACATGACTACTCCAAAATGGACGGACCATGAAGATGAGGCACCATGGCCCCTTCATTCAGCTGATCGGTGGGGGTGCCAAGATCATCAAAATTTTAGTCCTGGAAAACTTTACAGGGGTTGTCTCACTACAAGGATTGCATTTTATATTAAAGATCTTGCAAAAACAAGTCACTTTGCAATATATGTCCATTAACAGTGTCCTACCTATTCCTAGATATCCCCTCTTGTATGGGCTGCATCAGCTCCTCAGGTTGCTATAGCTACAGACCTGTGTGATCTCTCCTGATAGGCTGCCGGCAATGGTTGCTATAGGTACAGACCTGTTCAATCTCTCCTGATAGGCTGCCAGCACTGGTTGCTATAGCTACAGACCTGTTCTATCTCTCCTGATAGGCTGCCAGCGCTGGTTGCTATAGCTACTGACCTGGCTTCTACTGCAGCCTAGTGGAAGCCAGTAAACACACCCCTGAATTCAAAATGAAACCAAGAAAATAGGACTGAGGTGAGATTAATCAATGTAGTGAGACAACCCCTTTAATTATGTAAGGTTTATATAGACGAGGAGGATGGCAGCGTGGACCACTGCATCTCGGTAACAATTGCATCAAAGGTTCCACTATATGTGAGCTGCTTAGTCAGGTACAGCAACCCCGTCCTTTCATAGTAGACAGAGGAGAAGTTCCTGACTGCGAGGGACTCTTAAAGGGGGTGTCCATTTTAAAAAAAAAAATAAAAAAAAATAATAGGCCTAGAAAACCATCTAGCTGTGACAGTCTTAGTTGCTCATAGCAACCAAACAGAGCCCATAGCAACCAATCAGAGCTCAGCTTTTGTGTTTGCAGAGCACTATGTGAAATGAAAGCTGAGCTCTGAATGGTTGCTATGGGCAACATAGACTAATATAGGAAATGAAAGCTGAGCTCTGGTTGCTATGGGAAACATAGACTAATACAGGAAATGAAAGCTGAGCTCTGATTGGTTGCTATGGGAAACATAGACTAATACAGGAAATGAAAGCTGAGCTCTGATTGGTTGCTATGGGAAACATAGACTAATACAGGAAATGAATGCTGAGCTCTGATTGGTCGCCTTGTAGCTCAGGGATCCTCCAGCCGTAACATCAAATACAATAGGGGGGCAGGACATTTGGATGGTTCATTTTTGAACTTTGTTTCCCCCTCTAATTCCAGAGAGCTATAGAACCCATGGGCCATAAACAAATTGTGTTTAAAGGATTTTTTTAAAGGAGTATTCCCATTCTTCAAAATTTTGGAATATCTTTATTGACTGTATTGTAGCAACATAAAGCAGTGGGGGATGCAGATGATGTGCTGTCTTTAAAAATATAACTTTTAATTAAGATAATTAATTAATTAAGATGATAAAAATATAATGCACCTAAAAAAGAGGAACTAAAGAGAAAAAACAATATATGCCCCAAAGGTCCCAAAATATTACTAAAAAGATTTATTTTTTTTTTATCCCAATGCATTTCTCCCAAATTTATGGATTCAACGGGAGATTAAAAAGCAATATAAATGGTTGTCACATTATTAAGACCAGCGGCTAATATCCAGAGTAACTACTGTGTGTGGCGCGGACAGCAGCTAGACGGGCGGGAGTGACTCAATATGTTCCTGGGAGGTTGTCGCAGGTATTTGGAGCCGGCTGCATCCCACAACTTCTGGAGGAGCCATAGAGCCAACACCACCATCCAGGGGCCCGACATGATTACTGCACCCACAGCTGCTGGAGGGGCCATAGAGCCAACACCACCATCCAGGGGCCCCACATGCTGACTGCACCCACAGCTGCTGGAGGAGCCATAGAGCCAACACCACCATCCAGGGGCCCCACATGCTGACTGCACCCACAGCTGCTGGAGGAGCCATAGAGCCAACACCACCATCCAGGGGCCCCACATGCTGACTGCATCCCACTGGAGGGGCCATAGAGCCAACACCACCATCCAGGGCCCCACATGCTGACTGCACCCACAGCTGCTGGAGGAGCCATAGAGCCAACACCACCATCCAGGGCCCCACATGCTGACTGCATCCCACAACTGCTGGAGGAGCCATAGAGCCAACACCACCATCCAGGGGCCCCACATGCTGACTGCATCCCACAGCTGCTGGAGGAGCCATAGAGCCAACACCACCATCCAGGGGCCCCACATGCTGACTGCATCCCACAGCTGCTGGAGGGTCCATAGAGCCAACACCACCATCCAGGGGCCCCACATGCTGACTGCATCCACAGCTGCTGGAGGAGCCATAGAGACAACACCACCATCCAGGGGCCCCATATGCTGACTGCATCCACAGCTGCTGGAGGAGCTATAGAGCCAACACCACCATCCAGGGGCGCAACATGCTGACTGCATCCCACAGCTGCTGGAGGAGCCATAGAGCCAACACCACCATACAGGGCCTTCCACACAGGCTCAATTGGGGTCTGGGGAGTTAGGGGCCAGTTATCGGAGGTTCAATTCAGACATGGTCCTGAAAATTGAAGCTTTTTCTACCGTTGCATCTTGATTAGTGAAGGTGCAGTGACCTGCATCTGTTTCGGGGCCCCATACACAGTAGGGTTAGCAGAGGTGCAGTGACATCCGTCTGCTCCGGGGTCCCATACACAGTAGGGTTAGCAGAGGTGCAGTGACATCCGTCTGCTCCGGGGTCCCATACACAGTAGGGTTAGTAGAGGTGCAGTGACATCCGTCTGCTCCAGGGCCCCATACACAGTAGAGTTAGTAGAGGTGCAGTGACATCCGTCTGCTCTGCGCCCCCATACACAGTAGGGTTAGCAGAGGTGCAGTGACATCCGTCTGCTCCGGGGTCCCATACACAGTAGGGTTAGTAGAGGTGCAGTGACATCCGTCTGCTACGGGGGCCCATACACAGTAGGGTTAGCAGAGGTGCAGTGACATCCGTCTGCTCTGGGACCCCATACACAGTAGGGTTAGTAAGGTGCGGTGACATCCGTCTGCTCGGGGTTCCCATACACAGTAGCGTTAGCAGAGGTGCAGTGACATCCGTCTGCTCCGGGTCCCATACACAGTAGGGTTAGCATAGGTGCAGTGACATCCGTCTGCTCCGGGGTCCAATACACAGTAGGGTTAGCAGAGTTGCGGTGACATCCGTCTGCTCCGGGGTCCCATACACAGTAGGGTTAGGCGAGGTGCGGTGACATCCGTCTGCTCCGGGGTCCCATACACAGTAGGGTTAGTAGAGGTGCGGTGATATCCGTCTGCTCCGGGGTCCCATTCCCAGTAGGGTTAGCTCAGGTTCGGTGACATCCGTCTGCTCCGGGGTCCCATACACAGTAGGGTTAGCGCAGGTTCGGTGACATCCGTCTGCTCCGGGGCCCCATACACAGTAGGGTTAGCAAAGGTGCAGTGACATCCGTCTGCTCCAGGGTCCCATACACTTTGGGGTTAATAGAGGTGCGGTGACATCCGTCTGCTCCGGGGCCCCATACACAGTAGGGTTAGTAGAGGTGCGGTGACATCCGTCTGCTCCGGGGCCCCATACACAGTAGGGTTCGCCGAGGTGCAGTGACATCGGTCTGCTCCGGGGCCCCATACACAGTAGGGTTAGCAGAGGTGCGGTGACATCCGTCTGCTCCGGGCCCCATACACAGTAGGGTTAGCAGAGGTGCGGTGACATCTGTCTGCTCCGGGGCCCCATACACAGTAGGGTTAGCAGAGGTGCGGTGACATCTGTCTGCTCCGGGGCCCCATACACAGTAGGGTTAGCAGAGGTGCGGTGACATCCGTCTGCTCCGGGGCCCCATACACAGTAGGGTTAGCAGAGGTGCGGTGACATCCGTCTGCTCCGGGGCCCCATAAAGGGATCACTGTTGTGTTAGCCACATGTCTCGTCGCCCCTGGGTCATTTTGGGTGTGTGCTGCTCCCCTGATTCCCTGTCCCCCCACCCTCATTCAAACCCTTTATAGTCCCCAACTTTTCAAACCCCTCACATCAATGTCAAGGGAATGGTATTGTGGGGTTTCCCGTTTTGCGATTCACAAAAGGGGACCATTTCCCCCACTCATAATTTCGTTTTTACCCCCAGCAGTCCCCCCAACCCGTTTCTCAAACCCCGGGGCAGTGCAGAAAAAAACCCGCCACCCTTGGTTTGGAAAACCAATAATCTCCCTTATTTTTCCCCTTTTAAAACCCCTGACAACAAATGAGAGATATTTTAGGGAGACATTTTATCCAAAAAAAACCGTAACACCCACCAAGCCCGCGCCCTCACAACCCCACTTTTTCCCCGGGAGCAAAGTCTGCCAACAATTTAAAGTAAAGGCCGGCATAATAATGTGACTTAAACCCGGGTATTTCATATATTTTTAGGGGGGTTTTGATTAACCTAAAACCAATTCCCCCTTAAATCAAGTAAAGATTTTTTTTGCTTTAATTTGTTTTGACCTTTACGTGGGGTTATATTTTTGTAAATTGAAAATTTTCTTCTCAAAAGCCTAAAAATTTTTACCTCACCTAAATTTTCCCTCAGCCCGATGTTTTAGTCCTGTACACACCACACATAATGTTGTGTGTGGTGTGTTTGTGTGGGGTGTGGGGTAAAAAATATATAAATATTATATTAAATAAATATTTAAATATTTTAATTTTACAAAACATACAGCATGGCCAAAAGTTTTTGAAATGACACAAAAAATTTATAATTTCAAACCGATCTTTTGCCCTCCCGGTTTTTTTGGGGTGTTTGGGCAAAAGTTTTTATCACATACAGAAAACAAGTGCCAAACATATTTATGATTAAAAAAAAAGCTTTTTTTGACAAATGAGTAATGCAAGCAAGTCCCAAAAATTTGGGAGTGGTTTTTACCCTTCTTTTCAAAACCTTCTGCAAAATTTTCCCCCGGCATGCTCTCAATCAACTTCTGGAAACCCAAAACCTGACTGATAAACAGTTTCCCCTTCTTGCACAATCAATGCTTTCATTTTTGTCACAATTTGTTGGTTTTTTTTTTTCCACCCCTCTTGAAAGAATTTACCACCAAATTTTTCAATGGGATTAAGATCTGGGGATTTTCCGGCCCTGGCCCAAAAATCTCTGTTTTGGTTTTCCCCCCTTAGCCTTTTGTTTTTCCCCCTTTGCTTTATGGCAAAGGGGGGGTCCTAAAGTGGAAAAGGCATTGTTGATCACCAAACTTCCTTTGGGCAGTTGGGGAAAGTTGGGTCTTGAGGACAAATTTTGGTACCATTCTTTAAATTCCCTTTAAAGTGTTTTTTTAGGGAAGACTGTTAGAAAAAACCGATTTCCCCTTGGGGTTTTTTTAGAACAACCCCACACATGAATGGGGTTTCTGGTTCTTTACATTTGGGCAAGAGACAAACCCGGGATATCGCTCACCTGTGTCTTCTCCGAAAAACTGTTTTCCAATGTTTTCCAAAAAAATTCGGAAAGGGGATTTTTTCAAGAAAATGACTTTACCCCAAATTTCTCAGCATCCACTCCCTGTACCTTTGGGAAGAAAATCATCTGTCCCCCGAAAGTTTTTTCTGAGAGAAGTGGCTTCTTTGCTGCCCTCCTTGACACCAACCTTTGCCCAATTCCCCGCATCTACGTGCTGCAGACACTCACACCTGCCTGCGCCATTCCGGGCCAAGCTCTGACGTGAAGCCCGATTCCCAAGCTAAAACACTTAAGAGACGGGCCTGGCGTTTGCGGTTTTTCTTGGGCGCCGGGGCCCTTTTTTGGAAACAAGGGGGAACCCCTCCTTAAAATTTCCTTGATGATGCGATAGATTGTTGACTGGGGTGCAACTTTTCAGCTGCGATACCTTCCCCTGTTAGGCCATTTTTTCCCTGCAATGATGCCTGCCCGTTTTTTCTTTAGGATAACCAGGGTTAACAAAAGAGAAACAATGATGCCAAGAAACCAGCCCCCTTTTTTAAAGACCCCAGTGGTGTGATTCTTACTTAACATGCGATACTGTACATAAAAACACACACACATATATGTGTGTAGGGGACAAAACATCAGGGCTGAGGTAAAAATTTTGGCTTTTGAAAAGATTTATAAATACTGTGAACAATAGGGACTCCTTTTGCCCTTGGCACCAAATTAGTGCTCATTTCTTTTTCCACAGCCGTATAAGAAAATAAACTGGTTCTGTTTTGGGGTTTAAACTATGGGAAAAAGGCAGTCTTGCTGTTTGACGGTGTTAATGGCCCCAAATTGGGGGTGCCCTTTAAAAAAAATTGTGTAAAGTCACTGTCCTTGTTGCTATAGCAACCAATCGGGGGCTCTGCTTTATTTTCTTATCTACTTTGGGGAAAAAAGAAAAGGGGCTCGATTTGGTTGCCTGAGTTTTGGGTTGGTTGCTATGGCTTGGTTGCAGGGCAAATGGCCAGTCTTACGGAGTGTTTTGATAAATGAGGCCTAGCAGGGTGTATACACTACTTTTTGGGCCCTCCCCTCAGGATAACAAAAAAGGAAACCCCGATGGACTTAAAAGGGGGAAAAGCGAAACAGTCTGAATAGGACCACATTAGCTGTACATTCTGGCAGTATACTCTCTGTGCAGGATGTGAGAGGAAGGGTATACTGCCAGGATATACAGCAAATGTGATACCGTTCAGAGTGTTTGCTCTGTTCTCTATCGGCTCCCTTCACTGTCAGGAAACCTTTTTTCACCAAGTCCCTGCAGAAAGCAGTGTGAACACTCCCTTACTGTTAGACATCATGTATAATAATAATCTTTATATAGCGCCAACCTATTCCACAGTGCACTACAATGTAGAGGGTAGAAGTACAGACGAACCCCAAAAATTACTATCAAAAGCGCTAAGATCACCCAAAGGTGAGGGCCCCGCCACAAGAGCTTACAATTATTGGGTGGAGTAACAAAAGCTGAGATTTTTTTCAAACCTGCCTGACCGTAAGACCATTTTAGTTTCCCTTAACAACCAAGCCGGGCTCAGCTTTAATTTTTTTTCGGCGCGGTACAGTGGTCCCTCAAATTACAATATTTTCACCATACAATGGTCGTTTTTGGGACTTTATATGTTGAGTGGAACAGGCCAATTATTGGGAACTTTTTACTTGTAAAACTCCTGTATTGGTGAGGTGTGTGGACTTATTGGTGGTCTATAGCGCCTCTCTACAGTACAGTGCGGTACTACATGTCCTGTACTGCTCTTACATGTATTAGTGAGGTGCATCAGTGATTGGTGGTCTATAGTGCCTCTACAGTACAGTGCGGTTTACTACATGTCCTGTATGCTCTTACATGAAATTATTGGTGAAACAGTGATTGGTGGTTCTAGTAAGTAACTCGGTTCCCCCTTTTTTTTTTTTTTTTTTTTTTTTTTTTTTTTTTTTTTTTTTTTTTTTTTTTTTTTTTTTTTTTTTTTTCTCACACCTTTTTTTCCTTTTTTTTCTTTTTTTTTGTTTTTCTTTTTTGTTTTTTTTTTATTTTTTTTTTTTTTTTTCCCCTCTATTCCATACCCTTCTACAAAGGGTAGCTAAACTTTACTCTCTTACATGTATTAGTGGAGGTCATGCAGTGATTGGGGTCTATAGCGCCTCTCTACAGTACAGTGCGGTACTACATGTCCTGTACTGCTCTTACATGTTTCAGGATGAGCGCCAGGTGAGGGCCCTATTTTCTCTGGTACATTATGTATAAAGACCATGACCCAAAGAAGCTCCTGTCCTCATCATAGAAAGTGATTTCCAGCTTCCAGCAGCTGTCTCTAATACTATATGGAAGGATATGCTTTTTCTGTCGTAGTTATCTGCGTAATTTTCCTTAATCAGGTGACATTTTGGGGACTCAGAACCAATCAATCATGGTTGCGGTTTCAACATACATAGGTCGTCCCGGAACTAATTAATATTATATCTTGAGGGACCTTTGTTTATGCTTATGTTCGCGTGAAGGGTTTGGCCCGGAATCCGATGCGGAATCTGCATTGTATTCCGTATTAAAATCTGATTGCATCCAATTAGAGCTTGGCTTTTATTTTTCCAGAGCACTATGTGAAACAAAAGCTGACCTCTAATTGGTTGCTATGGGCAACAGAGACAGTCTCACCACTAGACAGTTTTCATACATAAGGCCCTAAATCTTCCCATTGAAGTCAGTAGGAAGCTGAAATGGCCTAAAATGATTTGGACACTAATTTGGTGCAATCCATGTCCAAAATCCATCCATACATACATACATACAACAGTGCCCCCATACATCCAGGATCACCTCTGTGTCTGAGGTTCCTGTTGGAGCCTTCGTTGCAGGGATGAAGCCAGATCTGTTTCATGATGGACACCAATAGCGCCTGACGAGCCCCTTTGGGGTCTATTGGATTTCTGTTGTGGGGTCTGTTTTAACGGAAAAATAGCGCAGCATGCATTGGTTTCGATGGAGGCTCCAAACAGAATCTCACATGCACATGTGGATGGGCCTAACAGAGAAGAAAGCATCAGTTCTTTTAGGTTGGGGCCATTATTCGGTGACTGCGCTCCTTTCTTTTTTCACCAGTGCAGTGGTGGTGGCAAATGTGTGCAGTGCTCTAAACACCTCTATGGGGGTGTAAGGACAGTCCCCAGGCTTCTTCTCTAGTGCCCTTACAGTCCTTAAAGGGGATATATCGCTTCAACAGTTCGGCTGTTTTCTTGAAGCTTGAGTCTCTCATTTCCTGAAATCCAGGGGCGTTTCTTCCCCTCCCAGCTGGGTGTTTCTTAACTGAAGGGGGATGACCTCATCCCCCTCTTCACTGTTCATGCTCGCTCCCGAGTCGGTGTGCTCTAAATCACCTGCTCCCAAAAACATAGCAGTGATACATTATATTCCTGACAACACAATGCAGGGCTGGAGCGATGGTGAACTTGATGGATCATCACTCCCAACAGCTGAGTGTCCCCACAGCTCACACAGGCAGCAGTGTGGAGCATAAAGGACATTCACACCCCGCACACCCGCTGCAGTGTGGAGCATAAAGGACATTCACACCCCGCACACCAGGCAGCAGTGTGGAGCATAAAGGATATTCACACCCCGCACACCCGCTGCAGAAATCTCTGACCGTATCTCCACTTCACTCATCTTAATGGGGAGGTATCGCTTCATCAGTTCGGCTGTGTTCTTGTAGCTTGATATTCTCAGTTCCTGAAATCCAGGGACGTTTCTTCCCCTCCCAGCTGGGTGTTTCTTAACTGATGGGGGGTTACATATTCCCCCCCCCCCCTTCACTGTTCATGCTCGCTCCCGAGTCAGTGTGCCCCCCCCCTCCTCTCCACATGTCACTGTGTCCTCTCCCTATGCAGTCTTATTTTGTAAGAGCTGTTTGCATACCACAGGCCTGCATTCAGTCTAGACAACCTTCGATGAACTCAGAGCACTGATCTCTTCCCCTCTCACAGCTGGAGGTTTGTTACAGTTGAATCCAGTCTTCTGTGCTGCTCAGCATGAATTCATAGATCTCCCTGCTATGTTTACACGCAGGAGCATTTAGGCACCGAGGCACAATTCTGCTGTTTTCTGATTGTAGAAACAGCTGCAGTGTTAGTGTGTTTTCTCCTGGCTGTGCAGAATGAAATGCTGCCGGCCCCTTATTCTGAGTGAACGAGGCAGCCTAATGCTCCGTCTATGTTTACACTTAGGCACCGAGCACATTTCTGGTGTTTTCTGATTGTAGAAGCAGCTGCAGTGTTACTGTGGAGCTGCTCGCTGTGCAGAGTTAAATGTTGCCGGAACCTTATTCTGAGTGAGAGAGGCAGGAATGCACGCTCCCGTGAATAAGACATGGGGGCCAGACAGAATGTAAATTAGTAGAGCCGTCAGCCAATGAAATGAAAGGCGGTGGGATCCGACCGGCACTGGGGAACAGAGTTTACAGAAACAGAAGATAAGGGAGACTGTGAAAATGAAACCGCTTTGCTAATGACATCCAATTGCAAAGTTGCTTGTTTTCACTGTCCCCTTATTCTGAAGACCATTTAATGAAATGATACAACCCCTTTAATGGAAGTAAAACAATATAGGGTAGCCAACGTCCCCTCTCAGACCCTAGTGGGAAAGCTTAGAGGGTCAGGTTTAAAAAAAAAAAAAAAAAAAAAAAAAAAAAGTGCTGAACTTGAGCACTGTGGATTGCCCTGCAGCGCCCCCAGAGGAGGAAGAGTATCATAGGCATGGGTTATGTCAGATCAACAATCCTAGACCAATGACACTACGTAAGGCGAAGTAGCGCCTCCTCTAAGGGTATGTTCACACGGCGTGTTGAGTCTGTGCGAACATACGTTTTTAGCTGCGTGATTGAATCTGTCTGTCGGACCCTAAACGGCCCCAAACACGTATCTAATAATGTGCAATGTGATTTCCATTGCTTTTACTTTGAAACACACAACAGCGTTCAGACGAGTGATCACTGATGCGTCTCATTGCGTTTTTCGGATCCGTTCCAAGAATCGACATGGCAATTCTTGGTCCGAAAGAAGCAGCAGGAGCCCTATTTAAAACTATAGGGTGCGATCCTGCTGCAGTCAAAACGTATCCAAACACGCAGCTGCATGTTTAGGATCCGATTGCCGCTAAATTTTTAGATGCGATTTTCGGATCCAAACATGCCGTGTGAACGGCTCCTTAGGCTCTAGACTGATATATATATATATGTCCTACCCTCAGTTAAGACATCAATATAATTGTATCCTGCCTAGATAATGCTCTGTGAGCTAAATCTCCTATATTTCATACTTATAAATTTTACATTGAAATAACTGAAATAACTTAGATAAGAGCAGGACTAGCAATCTAGACAATCCTCCATACAGATACATTATAGCAAACTAGCAGACATTTTTGCAGCCTGATGCACTTGGCTCACAGAGCATTGTCTGGATTGAATAAATTTTTTTTCTATTCTCAATTGAGAGCAGGACTAGCAATGTACAATGTATCAGTCTGGGGTCTAGGTGGTTTAGCTCACAGAGCGTTGTCTGGCCTGGATACAGTTATAATATTTCTGGGATGTGAGCAGCTCTGTACAGGTGTCAATATCTCTAAGTAAACAAGAGTGTTCCCATTCACTGACAGCATGCAAATGTCTTTAAAGGGAATGGGTCATCAGAAAATGGCCTAGCGTTTGATTTGAGCTTTTATGTTAAACACATTTTTTAGGAATTCTTGGACGTGTTATTTTAATTTTCTATATCACCATCAATAAAAATCCCATTATCCTGCAGTTTTCACGTGGGCCACTAGGCCTAATAATAATCTGACATCTGACTTCTCCACAATCTCCTCATTCTCAGCACAGACAGGATTACACTGAAAGGTGACACCATTGTGTATAGATAACACAGAATTCACCAGTCACAATAGGAGATAGTCACAGCTCTCACTCCCCTCCTCCCTGCACACTGACTTCTTCCCAGGTCACAGATTGGGTCTAGAAAACCCTCCTATAGAAGTCAATGGCTTAGCTCCTGTTCAGAGACTCCATGTCCATGAAGCAGCTGTAAAGTGTTTCTCTAAATGCTGTTAAAAGCAGCTCAGGCAAGATGGCTGCCCCCATCATCATATACAGACAAAAGAATTAATAAATCTACAATCAGAAAATAAAAATGGCAAAGAAGAAGAATATGGATCAGTATCTTGTTTTAATTAGTAAAAAAAAAATTCAGATTCCCTTTAAACAAAATGGGCCTTATTTATTACAACTGTTGAACAGTAAAGTGAGTTCACACTGCGTTTTTTGAAGAGGAAATTTACTCTTAAAATCCGCTTCAAATACTTATCTGAAAAACACCTGGTTTCCGATGAGTATTTGCATTGAAGTGGATTTTTGGCGCGGAAACGCTTCAAATGCGCTTAATACTTTGAGACGTTTTCTGTAACGAAGACCCGCTCCCCTTGTTTACTTCAGGTATTTTACTGAAGTGAAATCAGCGGTGTGTGAACAAATCGCATGGATTTTACATTGGAATGAATATAAGGCGTGCTACAACCGTTTGTGAACCTTTTTAGGGGCGTATTGAATGTGAAGTACGCCCCAAAATAAGCATTAAAAAAAGCTGTGTGAACGAGCCTGAACTCTTTGTTGCCCATAGTGACCAATCGGAGCCCATGGCAACCAATCAGAGCTCCGCTTTCATTTTTACAGAGCAGTATTAGAAAAGAAAGTTGAGCTCTGATTGGTCGCTATGGGCTCTGCTTGGTCGCTATGGGCAACAAAGACAGTCTCAGACCCAGACAGTTTGATAAATCGGGCCTAGTGTGTTAGAAAGTTGTAGCCCTTTTTGCTTCATTGCCCTGAAACCAGAGATCCTCTTTCAAACAAAATACAAGCAATATTCAGCTTACCTGAAAAATAGGAAACATGGTGACCAGGACTGGGATGTGGTATCCTGGTGCCCTAGGCAAATAAGGCACGTAGCGCCCCCTTTAGGAAAATTCGGCCCAATCCGTCCCTCATACCCCCTTTTCTTGCCTTGGGTGAAGTAGCGCCATAGGCGGTCACCTAGCCGCCGTCCCGGGCCTGCCAGTGACCACAGGGGCAACATTTCTAACAATCTCGGGGTATAACGGAATTGCCTCAGCCACAGTCGGGTCTGATGAATAGTTTCACTTGCTGCTTTGAGAACAAGTGAAAAATTGTTGCTGAAATCTGTTTTCTATGGGACCGGAATCTTTTCCCCTGTGGTAACGCTTTGCCTGCCCCTTATAAAAATACTTTAAAAAATGAAACCCCTCATCGATAGGCTGAGTAGGGGCAGTGCATCTCTGAGCACCCACCCATGCTCTGCTGCGGCCACACCTGGCCCCAGACTGGTTTATCTTGGAAACCCCATCTTATTCACCATATGGGGGCCATCACTTTGAGCACCTGTCTCTGCAGGTAGGCTTCTCCATAGCAGATAACTGCGGGGAAAACCCCGGGGTTCCCTGTATCATCAAAAATACAAATCTCTTTACTTGGTCTCTTCATATGTAAGCTTTTTCCAAAAACATTTCCTGTGTGTCAATTTTAGAATTTTGAAAGGATACACACTTTTTTGGGGAAAACCACTTGGGGGACATGTAAAAACTGTCTTGGTCTAAGCTTTTTTTTTGCACTATTAAAATAAAAGAGGAATTCTTCTTGCTATGGGCAACAAGGAAAGTCTTAGACCAAGACAGTTTTCATACATGTGGACCATTGTGTATACCTGCTGAACCTACTTCACCTAGTACTTATTGTGTCCTTTTCTGTGTATTTCTGACCCTTTGGTCCTTGCATGCACCCTCCATGTCCCCTGAGGAGATCACTGTGCATTTGTTTGCCGGGGCTGATCGAAACATGTTGGATGGGACCATAGGGATTTCTAGGGTAGGCTTGTTGATAGGGTGAGGTTCCTGAGAGGGACGTCCTTATCGGGGCGATCAGCCTGATTATTTTTCTAGGTGAGGGCTGGTGTAGTTTTGTGTTCAGGGCGCACTAAGGCCTCCACATTGGACTTGTACCTTGGCTGTTGAACACATTTTGGATTATTTTGCATTATATGTGCTGTATATTTTTTTTTTTTATTTTGTATCTATAGCGATGCTTTATTCATATCTATGTATTAAAAGTTACATTTTAGGACAATTACTCCCTTTTTTTTTTCTATTCAGTTTATTCTAGTCAAAGGTTTTTTTTTTTCCACCACCCATGGTTGTTTGGATTGTTTTTGGGCAATAGCATTAGAACTGGCCAGACCCAAGGCCTTTTGCCCTTGGCCCTGCATTGACCTAACTGGACCAATTTATTATGTATTTTTGGAGTAAAAGACAAAATTTGGCTCTGCACATCCAAAAATCTTTTTCTTGGAAAAAAAAAAACGAGCATAGGCGCACACTGGTGCGGCAGTAATATACATACACATTCCAAATGCCAGTAGCACACTATCAACTAAAAAACCCCACCCAGGTAATGGGAATATTTGAAAAAAAGCATTTACAACTAGGGTTTCATAAAAATTTGGGGTTTTAGTTCACCTTTTGATCAAAACTGCTTAAGCCCCCCCCGACTTCGTCAAGGGGACCCCAAGGCAGGTGGCCCCAACACTAAAGTTCCCTCTCATTGGAGCCTGTTCAGACCTCCATGTTTTCGGGATGAAAGAACCCTAATGAACACACTGCACGATTTAAAAAACCCTGTGAAAGGCGGCGTGCAAAAAGCCCAAAGAAAGGAGCCACTCCTCCATAAAAATAAAAGACAAAATTTGGCTCTGCAATCCAAAAACCTTTTTCTTGAAAGAAATGAGTATAGTGCCATGGTGCGGCAGCAATATAAAATACACTTCCAAAAATTTTATGGCACTCCGTCCCACCCTGCACTTTCCGTATATAGGACCCTTTTTAGGGGCCCGACTCCCCAAATTTCCCAAACTCCCACTCCCTCATACACGGTTTTCTGTTTAAGTGATAACTTTACTGTAGAAATTTGGTTACATTTTTATACGTCCAGTCTTCACCAAAAATTGGAATGTGTGAAGAGACCCGGATCAGATTTTGGTCAAGACCTGCTTGGGAACTGTCCAGAGCCAGAAAAGGGTTAGGGAGTATTTTAAAAACCAAAAGGTGGATTTCCCAAATATAACAACATAATAAAAATTAACTTTTTTTATTTTTAGGAGCAAAACGGTAACAATGCAGTTATAGGAAAAAATCTCGAACGAGAGAGCAAAATTTTCTTTCGTCAAATTTATGTATAGATAGGGAAAAGATTGTTTTAAAATTACAGTAACCTTTTCAAAGCTTTTGGATGGTGAATTTTTGGGGGGCCTGAAAGTAAATTCAAACCATTGTTTCCATTTTGCTTGTCAGTGTAAATTATTTATTGGATATGACCCTTGAAAAAAAAAAATTGGAAACAGCAAAAAATGCAGGAACGTTTGTGAGTCCTGAATTTGTTCTGAGAAATGTTCGCCTCCCTAGATCCTGGATTAGAGACCTCACATCTGATCTTATTTCCCGGTAGAGAACGGGCCCCTCTACACAACTTGGGGTTGGGGCAAACGGTGACCACAGGGGAAATCTCTAACAATGTCGGGTATAAAGGAATTGCTAGCCACAGTCATTTTTTATGAATGGTTGATCTTCTCTTTTTTTGAAGAGGTGAAAAAATTTTGTGAAATCTGTTTGCCTGGGAGCAGAATCTTTCCCCTTGGGGCAGCGCTTTGCCTGCTCCATGTCATCAATTACACTCCCCATGTGAGAGGCTGAAGATTTTAAAGGGGAAAACTGGGGCATGGGGGGAAAATTCCTCTTGCTTTTTTTTGCATGAAGAACTGGGGACCCCCCAAACTTATTATATATTTTGGGAGTCGGTCCCTTTTATGCAACTGACCCTCAAAATAGGGGACCGTTTCCAGATCGACTCCCATGTGTCATTTATTTTCTGGGTTTTAGGAAATTCCCTTTCTTTTAAAGCATATTTTTTTTATTTCTTTCCCTCCCCGCAGCCTCTACATCCTCCGTCTCTCACTTCCCCCCCGATTTGTCGTCATGTCTCAGACTCTCCAAATGGAGATCCCCAACTTTGGGAACAGCATCCTGGAGTGTCTGAACGAGCAGCGCCTCCAGGGCCTGTACTGCGACGTCTCCGTCGTGGTCCGTGGACACCAGTTTAAAGCCCACCGGGCCGTCCTGGCGGCGAGCAGCTCCTACTTCAGAGACCTCTTTACAAAGCAAAAAACCCGTGGTGGAGCGGCCCCGGGGGGTCCACCCATCCCCTTTCCCGCAAACCTCAGCTTCTGTTAACCCGGGGGGACTTTATGAAACGTAGGGGATCAGTTCCTTCTCATGTACACGGCCGGCTTCCTGCAGATCCAGGAGATCATGGAGAAGGGCACAGAGTTCTTCCTGAAGGTGAGCTCGCCGAGTTGTGACTCCCAAGGTCTACACCCCGAAGAGGCACCAAGCTCCGAACCCCCAAGTCCGGCGGCGGCTGTAGCGGCAGCAGCCACAGCGGTGGCTACACTGTCGTCATCATCATCCTCTTACTCTACATCCCGGGCACCACGGGTGAAAACAGAAACCCAAGAGTCCGATTCAGTGCAGTGCACTCCAGTGGCCAAGAGACTTTGGGATGGGGGGCAAAAAGAGGCGGGAGCGGCAAATAGAAAGGTGCCACGGTTTTCTCAAGGAGCGACTGGAGGAACATCAGGAGCCGTGGCCCCACTAGGGTCAGAGAGGACGAGCCCAGGAACATCCAGCGCCTACACAAGCGACAGCCCGGGATCTTATCACAATGAAGAGGATGAAGAAGAGGGGGGTCGGAAGAGGACGGCACAGAGGAGCAATACAGGCAGATCTGCAACATGTATACAATGTACAGCATGATGAACGTCAACCAAACCGGTGAGACCCTGTGTGCGCCCCCTATGTGCTGTATACTGTCACCTGTGATCTAGGAGGCCCACCGTTATGGCTTGTACTACTCCAGAGCTCCAGCAGAATAGTGAGCGCAGCTCTGGACTATAATACAGCATATAACTCAGGATCAGTACAGGATAATGTATGTACACAGTGACTGCACCAGCAGAATAGTGAGTGCAGCTCTGGACTATAATACAGGATGTAACTCAGGATCAGTACAGGAAAAGTAATGTATGTACAGTGACTGCACCAGCAGAATAGTGAGTGCAGCTCTGGAGTATAATACAGGAACTAACTCAGGATCAGTACAGGATAATGTATGTACACAGTAACTGCAACAGCAGCATAGTGAGCGCAGCTCGGGAGGTTAATACAGGAAAAGTCATTATTTATATACTAACATCAGGTAACAAGAAATATGGGTTTCAGTTATAAAATGGGCATCAGGTGGATGATGATCTCCAGGGTGAGGGGGACGTGTGTCACGGTGTGTGTATTACAGTCTCCCCAGCTGTGCGATATAACGTGTGCCTGTCCTCTTATCATTAGAATATTCTTTGACTTCTTCAGCTGAGAAGGTGGAGGCTCTGCCGGACCCCGTCTTTTCCGACTCAAGGAATCGTGTGCGCGTCAAGCAGGACCTGGCCACTCTCCCAGCAGAGCTCATCAGTCAGATCGGCAACCGCTGTCATCCCAAACTCTATGAAGAAGGAGACCCAGCTGAGAAGATAGAACTAGTCACAGGTATATAAACAGAACTTTGCTTAGTTACTCTGTGCTGCTGTGACAGCTCAGGTGATTACATTTGACACTGCGGAAAATAGCTGTTGTGAGTCTTTGTTCTGTTCCTTTTCAGGATACATTGACTGGGTCTGTTTCGCTTGGAGCAGGTACCACCTGTTGGGTCACCCCCTCTGGGCTCTTCCTGTGCTCAGACTGTGATCTGGTAGTACCATCGGTCGGGGTTGTCTGGGTCCAGAGTGCAAACTCTTTCGCTTAAGAATTATATCCATGACACTAGTGTGTCTGGTGGAAACTTAAAGGGGTTGTCCACTTTTGATAATGCTTCTAAGATCAATTAAAAAAACAAACCCCTAAACGCCCCTTTCCACGCGCATCGTCTTCAGCGCTGCGCCTGTCTGGTCTTCTGTTTTCATTCTGTCCCATCAGAAGCTGCAACAACGGGGACATCTCCTTTCAGAAGTAGAAAAATAAGAACTGAAAACTATTGACCCAGTGCTGGGAGCGGGGGAAGGCGAGTAGAGGTTTTTATTGTGAGGTGGTGAGGGGGAGGGGGGGGTGTTTCAGTGGGGCCCCAGGAGCATTATATTCATTTATTTATTTTTTGTAATTTTTTTTTTTTACTAAAGTGGACAATCCCTTTAAATCTTGCCAGGACGACTCCTCCCCTGATTACATAGATCTGGTGGTGGCCTCTACTATGTAGTGGCCAAGCACTATGCCAAGCCAAAAGTGAGCAGGTAGGCCTATGATGGAAGGGGCATGGGGGTGCAGCTTGTCTCTAAATCTTCCTTATAAACCCAGTGGTCCAGGAGCAGGGAGGGCTACATGCACTCTGGCAGAATTTAAACATAATGGGCCACATGTATGAAAACTGTCTAGGTCGATATTTCACTTGGTTGCCCATAGCAACCAATCAGAGCGCCCCTTTCATTTTTCCGGAGCACTATATGGAATGAAAGGGGGGCTCTGATTGGTTGCTATGGGCTCTGATTGGTTGCTATGGGCTCTGATTGGTTGCTACGGACAATAAAGTGAGTTTTAGACCTAGACAGTTTTCATACATGTGGCCCAATGTCCGCTTATTATTTCGCATATATTCGCAAAAAAGGGGTCTATATCGGGCATCCTCAAACTGCGGCCCTCCAGCTGTTGGGAAACTACAACGCCCATCATTCCTACTGTTATAGATTATATAAATGCATGATGGGAGTTGTATTTTCCCGACAGCTGGGGGGCCGCAGTTTGCGGATGCCTGGTCTATATTCTGTTCAGGACTCCTCCAAAGTCCTTATTGCACGACTGTCCATGTAACGATATATATATATATATAATATATAAATTATATATAAATATATATATAATATATTATATATATATATATATATATATATTAAAATAAAAAATTACACCCAATGCAGCATATTTTTTCAAAGAATTTCTTTATTTTCCCTTCATCTTTGTGTATCATACAAAATTTAAAACACTTCCCATCTTCCTTAGCAGGACATATTATATGCAAAAACGTAATATTTGCAATAGATAGGTAAAAAAAATACCTTACATTCCGCAATGCTCACATGTTGGAGACGCCCGGACAACCCCTGTTTCTCACACGGGTGCAACGTTTCGAGCATTAAGCACGCCCCCCCCTTAGTCAAGCATGTTACCTTATTTAAACTCTCCCATATTAACCCCTTTTCGTACCTCCTAATTCCTAATTTAAAAAGACCTCATTAAGTCCTTTAGAACTTTAAGGCTGAGTTCACACGGCTGAAACACGGCGTAATTGCGGGACGGATTTCGCCCGCAATTACGCCGTGTGTACGGGGCAGGGTGGGGCCGGCAGCTCACCGGCCCCATAGACATGCATTATCCACGGCGCGTATCCCGCCGGGATAATGTGCATGTCACTTTCTCCCCGCCCGCCGTATTCGCAGAGCAGGGAGAGGAGACGGAATCCATAGTTCTCTATGGGAACTGTGGATTACTGTAATGCCTGGGACTGATTTCAGCCGTACTCAAGCGCAATACAGCTGAAATCTGTGCCAGAAATAAGCCGTGTGAACGAGGCCTTAGGCCACGGGTTTTCCGCCCGGAGGTTTTTTCAAACCGCCGGCGGCCTGAAAAACATGGTACATGTTCATTCTACTGGTTTTTGGATGGAATATGAACATGTCAATGGGAAGGGGGAGGGCTTTCCTCTGCTCATCGCTGAGAAAAGCTCTCCCCCCTTCACCTTTCATCGCAAAGAAAAGCTGTGCCCCTGCAGCCGGTATTTGTCATGTGCCATGGGGACGTACCCTTAGATTCCAAGGTAACTAACCAATAAGTCTCCCTCCTCAATCTATTTTTTTTTACCTGTTTCTAATTATCACCTCGAACATTTTCTAAAATGCACCACCTTAGTTCAGACACATTGGGCGACATTTCCCAACATGTCAACGCCAGTTTTTTGGTCTATATTGCGCTAAAACCGCTTTTGACCCCAATATTTTTGGATGAAAAAGAACTGTCGTACACCAAAAGTGGGCCCGGGCCCCACAATCGTAATCCCAAAAAATGATGCGCTGTGCTTCCAAAGTAGTGCCCTATTGGGCGCATAGCACATGTTTACAAGGTATATTGTTAGGGCATTTCATAAACATGTAATGAAAATATGTACCCCCGTGGCGTGTGCCCGATAGGGGCATTACAACTCTTCTAATGAATCTAGTCCCGCGATTTGCGCTAATCACGCACAAAACTTTTCGTTGGTAAGTATGAAATGCCCCTAAGGGGCACACGCGCACGGAGGCGCATAGCTTACATTAAAATTTTAAAGAAGGGGCCCTAACCATACTTTAATGATGTGCTATGCACCCAGTAGGCGCATTTCGTTAGGAGGCGCACAACGCATCCCCTTTTTTGGCGCATTATGTTTCTGCAAGGGATACCCCAAGCCCGATTTTTGATAGGGTCGGACTTTCTGGCGCACTTTTCACTTATTTTTAAAGCGCCTAAAAACTGGTTAGCACCCCGATTTTCGGACATCTCGTCCATTGTGTCTTCGTTCAAAAAAAACCAAATTTTAAAAGGGATTCTTTCTTCCTCTATCCCTTTAGATTCTTACCCTTGTTTTTTTGGATTTATATGTCTATACCGCCCCTTTCTCATTGGGCGACATATAGCTTACTTGTTGTCGACATAAACCCGGCCGCACGGACATTTTAATAAATATGCCACCTGTTTAGTTTCGCAGGTATGATGCACGAAGTTGAATTAATAAAGAAATTCTTTAGCCAAAAAAGGAGACAAGGGGGCGCACAATGCGAAATACTATCCGATTAGTAAAAAAAAAAGGGGGATATTCCACCTGGAATGGTTGTGTCGTATTTTGAGGACAACAAAAATACACATTATAGGGCTTTAGCCCCTTTTTTCGGCAGCCGTGGGTTTTTTCCCGCGACCTTGATGCTGGGTAGGAAGTATGCAGCAAACAAAAAATGGTGAACCCCGGGGAGGGAGTATTAATAAACGCCAAAAAAGAAAGGGTGATATAAAAAACTTTTTTAATTTTATTCTAAAACAGTAAAGGATACTCCTCAAAAAAGATTAAAAACATACATAGACTAACGCGTTTTGTGCTCCAACTTAGCGCTTCATCGAAGGTAATGATTACCTCTGAAGCGCTAAGTTGGAGCGCGAAACGCGTTAGATTTTATGTAATTTTAAATCCGAGACGGATGATATCCTTACTGTTATAGAAAATAAACTATAAAAAGTCCTTTTATATCAGCTTCATCAATGGCGTTTAAAAATACTCCAGGGGGGGGGGGGGGGGGGGGGGGGGGGGGGGGGGGGGTGGGGTCGAGCGCCGTTTTCACCAATTATTGTTTAGCTGCATAAAGAAATTCTTTGGATGATATGCTGCTATTGGTCTATATATAATCGTTATATGGACAATCTGGCAGAATTTAACCCGCCCTTTGTACAGTGACGACTTATCACCGGGATGTCATTTCATGAACAGTGTGGGTTTAACCTCTGACCCCTCCACCAAACAGGAGAAGGAATGGACTGTAGCACTGATTTAGGGCTGCATCACCTTTATTCAGTATTATCACCTGTACAGCCATGAGAAAAAGGTCCGGCCGCAGTTCTCCTGTACAACAGCCAGGTGGCGCTGTGCAGGGAAAACTGATAATGTATTGCAGCACTTATTTGCCACTGCAGCCCCTTTATTCTCAGTCAGTGGAGTCTTGGAGGTCAGACCCCCATAAAGTAATGACTTATCCTAGTCATGTGATCATATCCCTCTAAGGAGGCTTGTCTTTCATCCTATTTGCAGGGAGTCAGTCCTAGAGGTCAGACCCCCACACTACTCTTAAAGTGATAACATATCTCTAGTGATATGGCGATGCCTCTCTAAGGCCTTGTCTTGCACCTATATGCTGTGGAGTCTTAGAGGTCAGACCCCTATAAAGTGATAACATATCCTAGTGATATGGAGATATCCCTCTAAGGCTCTGCTTTGTGCTGTGGAATCCTAGAGGTCAGAACCCCACTACTCATAAAGTGATAACATATCCTAGTGATGTGATCCAAACCTCCCTTCTAAACATTGCACCTATGTCTGTGCAGTCCTAGAGGTCACACCCCCGTCAAGTGATGACCTATCCTAATGATATGGTGATACCCCTCTAGGCTTTGCACTTATGTGCTGTATGATGGACTAACTTCTTCTATATTGAGTGTTTGCTTTTCAGCACTTGAAGTACATTAAAGGTGTTGGGGCCTACAGAGATCAGCGGTGGTATAGATAATCTGATTACCATCCATGTACATGTTCTCCCCTCTTTTGTCCTATGATACCAGTCATGGCTCGCAGTCACTCACCACCTTTCCTTACATTTTAGGAACCAACGTGTTTATCACCCGCGCTCAGCTGATGAACTGTCATATCAGCGCTGGGACCCGCCACAAGGTTCTGCTGCGCAGGTTGCTGGCATCTTTCTTTGACAGGTAAGAGACGGGAAGGGTTGACGATGTAGGGGAGCCCCAGCCTCTGCTGCAGGACTGGGCTCATAACTGATGGGACTTCTCTCTTTCCTCCTCTTACCCCAGGAACACTCTAGCAAACAGCTGTGGCACCGGGATTCGCTCGTCCACCAATGACCCCAGCAGGAAGCCTCTGGACAGCCGGGTCCTGCACGCTGTGAAATGTAAGTGCGACAGCCTATAGTCGATCACTCATCCCACTCACATTTTTCTGTTTGATAGTCTTGTGCCCATTGAGTTTCTCTTCCCAACCTAGTACAAAGGAGAATACGTTCCTACACTGGGTTACACCTACACCAAGCTAATTAGATGAGTGAACTGCCTCAAAAATGAGACTCCTACAAAAAAAAAAAAAAAGGCTTCCATCAAAGAATGACATAAATATGTATTTTCCACATAATGTATTATACAGTAAATATTATAATATACAATAAATACCGCATACAAGGAGGTAAAAAGAACATCGACCAAATTAGTATAACGAATAGGTGTATGCAAAAGAAACAAATATCCCTAAAGACACCCCAAATTCTGCACACCTCCCAACTAACCCATCACTGTAAGGGCTTGTTCACACGGCGTTTTTGAATCCGTGTTTGATCACGAAAATCACAAACCAAAAACGACGACGATCGGAATCCTAAAACTGATCCATCATGCAGCTGCGTGGTTTTGGATCTGCGTGGTTGGAGGCAGCGGAATCACACCCTATAGTTTATATAGGTCTTTCCTACTGCGTCTTTCGGACCAGTGGAGAATTGGACATAACTAATCTGGAACGGAACCGAAAGATGCCAGTGAGAAGCCTCATTAACACTCGGTGTGAACACTGATGCATGTTTAACATTGCGAGCAGTGTAAGGGTATGTTCACACGATTTATTGCGGGCGCGCACGATTTATTGCGGGCGCGCACAGTACGTGCCACAATACATCGTGTGTTTCGGAGCTTGGCTGATCAGGGGTATCCGGGGGGCGCAGGACGGAAGCCTGCCGGCCACACAGACATGGATTACTCGCAGCACGTATTCGCCGCAAATAATTTACATGTCACTTATCTACTGTATTGTATGCGCGGGGTGACGAGGCGTAATCCATAGTTCTCGTGAGGCTTGGATTTTCGTAAATTTTGGGGGGCATTTCATCTATTAAGCGCATACCCGCGAAAAGCACTCCAAAATAAGCCCGGGGAAAATCTCAAAAAAAAAAGCTCATTTTTAATGATGGGTCAACAGAACCAAACAAAAGGATTTGGGGGGTGGCTTGGGTTTTTTTGGGGTAAAAGTTGAAAATTTTGGGCTTACATGACAAATCTGTACTCTGTTTGTACACTTTATATCTACATAAAAAGTTATGGGTTAAAAAAAAAAAGACAGAACCAAACATGTCCAAAAGCGTATGTTTACATGAACCAAAACCCCGTGTGAACATACCTTAAGTCGCAATGTAAATGACAATAGGCCCCCTTTTTACACCCGCTTTTAGCTCCTGTCCGTGGTATCAACGAATATCAAAAAAATTTTCTTGACGTGTACCATGGGGGCCAAAAATTTTATTGACTTCTGTAGGGCACTTTTAATCCAAGTGGACTATTTGTAGATTTAGCAAAAAGTCTGGTTTCTGCACAAAAGGTGCTCTATCCATCAGGGGCTCGTTTGCCATAATAATAATCTTTATTTTATAGCGCCAACATATTCCCGCCTTTACAAATTCAAGGGAAACATACGGACATTACCATTAAAAAAACTTACAGATGAGACACAAAAGGGGTTTGGGCCCTGTCTGAGAGCTTACAATCTATTGGGTGTATGGGTGAAACAAAACGGTAAAAGTGCCTTTTTGTGTCAATGGCACCGTTGCAGTCTGAGCGGGGGAGGGGCGAAAAGGGGGATGAATGGGGCCTTTTTGAACATGACATTCTTGATTTAGGGCTTGTTCACATGGCGCTTTTGGATCCGAAATCTCATCCAAGAACGCAGTATCAATCGGATCCAAGATGCATCCAACATGCAGCTGCATGTTTAGATGCGTTTTCTGTGCAGCAGGATCACACCCTGTAGTTTTAAATAGGGCGTCTGCTGCGTAAAACGGATCAAGAATTGACGTCCGTTCTTTGGAACGGATCTGAAAGACGCAAATAAACATACATCGGCGACATTCATCTGAATACGTTGCGAGCAATGCAAATCACACTGCTTACTGCTAGATGCGTGTTTGGGTCCGAAACATGAATCTAAGAATGTATGTTCACACGGACTGAACACGCCGTGTGAACAAACCCTTATAATGATAGGTTTAGTTGGGAGGTGTGTAAAACTTGGGGTGTCTTGAGGGATATTTGTATCTTTTGCTTATACTCGGCTGTTCGGTGTCCCATTTCTGGAAGTGGTTCCTCTTTATCTCCAGGTATGCTGTTTTTATTGTAAATTTTTTTTTTTTTTTTACTTGGATTTAAATCCAATAAAAACTTTTATTTTTATTGAATTTTTTCTTCTGAAATAAGGACTATGACAAACAAAGCAAGGGAATGATCAGAAAGCTACAGCCTCCATTCAGGTGGGATATGCTGGTAAAGGGTACGGCCACATGACGAGTAAAATTTACTTGTCGGATTCTACTGTTGAAAACTGCATCGGAAGATGTGGTTTTCAATGAGTATTTCTGACACGTTTTTTTTTTGTTTGTTTTTTTTAATCAGATAATTTTTATGAAACAATTTATGCAGATACAGAATAGAACGTCTCATCATTATTTTTTACATCAGGATACATACATAAACAATCATTTTGCTTTTTAGATAAAAAAAACACTAGGAGTATTTGAATATGTCCGTACCATATATCTTGATACGTGCTTTCAGCAGTATTAGCATACAACCATAAACAAACCCCAACCATCCCACCCATACCCACCAGGCCAAGAGCAGTACCCATGATTTTTTTAGCAACTTTTCATCAAGGACAGAAGTCACTTTGCCAAGAGTCTCTACTCCTTTTGTTCAAGTAATAGGAATGGGCAAAGCTCCCATTCCTTGCGCCAATCCTGAATTATGTAGCAGTAAGGAACGAGAAGGCAAACCTGGGGAATTGAGCCAAGGGCTCCATACACCTTCATATTTTCTCAGAGCATTTATTTTTAAGTATACGCCCCTCTCCAATCTGATGACATTATTTAATTTGTTTACGTATTCGGTTATGGTTGGTGAAGAAGACTGAATCCATCTAAAGGCAATTAACTTTCTGGCCATATATAAGATTCGGGAAATGCTAATTCTTTGTTCCACATCAAATACTATATCTTCTAAATAGCCAAGTACACAGTGCAGTGGGTTTAGGGGGATATCAATTTTATGAACTTTGCTAATTAACTGGATAACCTCTTTCCAGAAGTTGCCCAATTCCCTGCACTCCCATATCATGTGCAAAAGCTGGGCCTCTTCCATTTCACATCGTGGATCTGACACGGTTTTTAATGAGTATTTCATGTGGATTTTAGGTTGTTGTTTTTTTTTTTTTTTTTGCTTGTTTTTTCTTGTGGAAACTGGTGGATTTATAGTCCGAAAACAAATCCCATTCCTGTCTATGGGGTGTTGGAAACGGATCCGCACTATGGTGGAAAAATGAACATGTTCCAAGTTGTTTTTTTTTTACTTTTTAAAAACCAACTGAGAAAATATGCGTGTTGTGGATTACATATATTGAGGTCTATGGGGATGATTTTACTTCTCAGTTTCTGACGAATATTTTAAGTCGGAATCCATGCGGATTCCGGCTTGAAATACTCGTCGTGTGGATAGAGCCTAAGGGTATGTTCACACGACGTTTTTGATCCGCTTTTTTTTTTTTATCCGTTTAACTAGAAGAAAAACGCTTTGAAAACTGAATCCCAAAAACGCAGCAGTTTTGCATGCATTTTTCAGATCTGTTATATATACACTCACACATACATACACACTCACACACTCACACATACATACACACTCACATACACACTCACACATACATACACACTCACACATACATACACACTCACACATACATACACACACACTCACACATACATACACACACACACACACATACATACACACACACACACACACACACACACTCACATACACACACACACACACACACACACACACACGTGTTGTAGTTTGAAAAGGTAGAACTTTTAGTGTAATATGATTTACCCTTACATATGTATGTTTGTAAGGGTATATAATATACTAAATCGGCCCCTAGAGGTCTCATTTGATCTATAAGAATTGTTTGAACTTTAGTAACCTAATGACCTACATTTTCACTTAGAGTGGAAAGTGGTTAAGTTGTAGTGTAAGAGGATGCCTAATAGAGGGCACTATAAGTGCATTTTACATGTGTTTCAGAGGAAGCCCAGTAGAGGGCGCTATAACTGCAAGCATTTTACATGTGTTTCAGATGAAGGCCAATAGAGGGCGCTCCCAGCATGTTACATGTATTTAATCTTATAAATCGCTTTTTATATGTATTGAATTATATAAAAGCAGTTTTTTTGTATAGAATGGGTGTTTACAGAAATTAGACGTTTTTAATAATAAATTTATCAATGTTTTAGATAAATAGTTTATTATAGAATGTTGAGTGGTTTTAGTATTATATCTAAAACATTAATACATTTAATTAGTTAAAACTTCTATAATTTCTATAATATAATAAAACACCCATTCTATACTAAACTGTTTTTATATAATTAAATACATATAAAAAGCGATTTATAAGATAAACACGTAAAATGCTGGAAGCGCCCTCTATTGGGTCATTAGGTTACTAAAGTTCAAACAGTTCTTCTAGATAAAATGAGACCTCTAGGGGCCAATTTAGTGTATTACACTTAAAATTTTAATCCGATGCGCTTTTCGTATTAAAAGCGCATCCACAACGTACCCAAAAGTATGTTGTGCTTTTGGATCCATTTTTCGGGCTCCAAAAGCTTCTCCATTGTCTCCTAAATGACCTGTCAATTCTTAAAATGGATCTGAAAAATGTATTGAAAAGACGCAAGTCAACAGGCATCAGCGATCGCTGGTCTGAACGGAGATGCGTGTTTTACATTGAAACCAATGTACTTCAATCAAACTGCACATTGTTAGATACGTTTTTTGGATCCGTTTTGGGTCGGAAAAACATAGGGTATGTTTACACAAAGTCCACACAGGCTTAGAAATGTTCACAATTTGTGTCTTCTCTCTCGTTCTTTCTGGCCTGACCCCTACAGTGAGTCATTTCATAGTATATATTTAGGAGGCGCAAGTCTCCTAAAGGAGGGGGGAGGGGGGAAATGAGGAGTGACAGACAGGACATACAAAACAAGTAGACTTACCGGTGGTGTGGATGCCCGGTGGGACCAAGAGTTGGGAATGATGACTTCTTTTCCGGGATGGGGAATGTACCCACTATTTGATTTTCCATGTACCACGCAGTGAGATGAAAACAATGTTTGAGATTTAGTTTTGATGTGTGTTGGAAGAAGTGCAATAAATTTACCCCAAATAAAAAAAAAATAAAAAAATAAAACTTAAAGGGGTTGCTTCACTTTGTTGTTTCACAGAGCCAGAAGCAGTTTTAGATTTATGCTGCTTGTCTTTTCCTGGTCATGCTGTGGGTGGTTCTATATTAGTGATTGGCAGATCAGCTCTGAATTCACAGCTCTTCTAATTGCACTGACATGAAAGCAGGAGATCTTATCTCTGAGTTCTGAAGCTCTCTGCTCTAAGCAAGTAATTAGTCTATTTTGTTTGTTAGGGTATGCACACAGGGCACTGGGGCACGTACTGTATGCGCCGCAATACGTTGGGTGTTTTGGAAGCACGCGCTGATCAGCGCATACATCCAAAGCAGAGAGATGCTTTACAGCAGCTTCATGGACATAGGAGCCTGTGAACAGGAGCAGACCCATTGACTTCTATAGGAGAGTTTTCTATGGTCTGTGACCTGGGAAGAAGTCAGTGTGCAGGGAGGGGGAGCTGTGCCATCTCCTATTGTGACTGGTGGATCCTGTGTTCTCTATACACATTGGTGTCACCTTTCAGTGTAATCCTGCCTGTGCTGAGAATGAGGAGACTGCTGAGGAGTTTCTCTACAGAACAGGAAGTGTCAGACTATTAGGCCTAGTGGCCAAATAATATATATATTGATGGTGATATTACATATTTTATTAAAAAAAAAAACTAACCAAAAATTCTTTAAAAATGGGTTTAACATTAAAACAGGAGTTACATAATAGGTCATTTTCAGATGACAGCCCCTTTAAAAAAATAAAAATAAAAATAAAAAAATACGTGTACATCACATATCACTTGTCACTATGTGGAAAAAAAATTTTGGGAGCCAGGGTAAAAGGAAATATAATCCAGTATCCCCGAAGGTGAGATAAAGAATAATGATTAAAAGTCCCAAAATTTAACTTGTATTGATTAAAATAGTAATGTCAAAAAGAAGGGGTGTATATACACCCAGCATCTGACTTTGGAGCCCGATGTGTTTCAGATACTGAAGGTCCCTATTCCTGGTATCAATTTCAGGCAGTCCCCGGATTACAAACGGGATAGGGACTGTAGGTTTGTTAAGTTTAATTTGTATGTAAGTCAGAACAGGTATATTTATTAAATGTAACTCCAGCACAAAAGGTTTTTTTTTCTGCATAGCGCAGGGAAGGGTTTTTACATTTATTTTACTGTCTGTGCCCCTGTTAAGAAGATTTCCCCTCATGTGCTGCTGTGGCATGCTGGAACTTGTCGTTCCATGGCTACCATCTACTGTGGAACATGGAACCACAAGTGCCAGCATTCCTCATAAGTCTCCGTTTGTAACCAGGGGACAGATATAAGTCAGAGCAGTGTAAGTTGAGGACTGCCTGTATTTTTATTTGATTATTTTTATTATTATATATTATATTTTTATTATTTGATGTTAGTGTCCCTATAACTCTTTTGCTCTTACATTTGTACACTTCTGACACCCCCTCCCCCCCCTTTTTTTTTTCTTCCAGTCTACTGCCAGAACTTCGCCCCCAACTTCAAGGAGAGCGAGATGAACGCCATCGCAGCGGACATGTGTACGAACGCGAGGCGTGTGGTGCGCAAAAGCTGGATTCCGAAACTAAAGCTGCTGATGGCCGAAGGAGACGCCTACACCTCTTTTATCAACGACACCGGCAAAATGGAGCCCGATTTGATGGGGGGTGGAACCCCTGCAGATCACAGCGCCGGCTTTGACGGCGAGCCCGGAGAGGGGATGCCCTGATGGTCTTGCACGACTCCCCCCCTATTAACCCTCCCAGAATAAATGTAAATACCCCTCCCCCCTAACTGCTGCCTGCAGTGAGGAGGAGAGGGAGGACGGACATGATGGCGCTCAGGAGATGGGCTATCATCTGAATGCCGTATTAGGTGGTGCTAAGTAGGACTGTACGCTGCTGCACGACCTAGGGACTGGTGCGGAGGGACTCGGTATCACTATACACTGCTGCATGAGAGACTCGGTATCATTTATACAGCGCCACGTCTCCATTATCAGTATGCAGTTATACGACGCGTGTCATTATATAGCGCCTCCATTATCAGTGTATAGAGATATTCGCCATTGACGTCATCCAACCGGAACGGGTGGGGGAGGGGGCCGACTTGTAAAAACTCTGCATACTTTTAGGGCGCAGCCGGGGTTAAAAAAAAAAACACCCCCATAATCACACTTGCCCACCGACAACCCAGCACCTGGGCGAACGAGAGACTTTTTTTTTTTTTTTACTTTATTTTATTTTTTTTTAGTAACTTTGCTAAATTTTTAGAAGAAACCCCCCCCTCCCCCAGCACTCGCATCAGCTGCTGGAAGGGAGAGTGCTGCCTACACCCGGAGCGTAATAAGTTCTGATCCTCTAGATCCGTAATCTCCAGCTAATGCTGAACTACGACTCCCACCAGTTGTAGTCGAGCAACGGCCGGAGGGCGGCGGATCGGCGACCGACGCATTAGACAACTGAGTCTATTGCAGCCAATCAGATTTTTTTCAAATATTTTTCTAAGGGGAATAAAAAAAAAAAAATCTGATCGGCGGCTACGGACGACTTTATTTGCACAGCTACTAATTGCACATTTTAGATTTTTTTAATGTTCCCCCGTTTGTTTTTTGTCGTGTGTAGGGGTTTCATCCTTTTTTGATTTTTTATTTTTTTAGAAGTTTTGCATGGTATGAAGATCGCGGGGGGAGGGAGGGGGTGGACGTTTTGTTGATTTGGACGTTAGGAGTCATGGACTGGTTTACTTCTCCAAGAAGGGGGGTGGTAGAGGTTGGATCACTCCTCTGCTCTAAACCCCTCCCCTGCTTTGTTATAGATGACACCTAAGTCTGAATGGACTCCCCCCTTCACTCATCGCTTCAGCTCACCAAATGGCCGCCCTCTATTACAAAGGACAAGCACATTGTAATGCTATCCCGATGGAGTCACATGATCGCCGCCCTGGTGGTCGTTTCTCACACTACCCATTCACCTAGCATTAAACGGCTCCTCGAAGTAACGGTAGCACAAGGCGGATTTCTACGCGATTTCACTGTACTGAAAGACTCGCACTAACTGCTATGTATGTAGGCAGGCACAGCGGCTCCTGCCTTTCGACTGTTGTAGTATTTGACTATGTCGGCGGCGGGCCGTTCGGGTCACTCGGGTGACTTTTTTTTTTTTTTTTTTTCCGGTCCCGCAGAGAGTTCCAGTGAGATGGGCAGCCAGTGGAACAGACATAGAGTAAGGCGCTTCCATTCATGCCAGGCTGGTGGGCTGTGCCCCTAACTATGACCCCCATCTTCCATCACTCCTGTAAATCTCGTGAGCCTCAGCGGGAGGCACTGGGTACCCATGATGATGCTGCGGTCATAACACTTTACAATTGCAAAGCACAGTTACCATTCATGATTACCTGAATAGGGTCCTCTATAGCTATAGTATAGAGCAGCGGGGTGAATAGGGATGATGAATATACATCGAGTTGGGGGCGGGATTTTATTCATTTTAACATCCTCTTGCGGGGTCATGGTAGTGATTTAAAGGGGTGTTCCATTCTTATGTCTTTATCAGTGAGGGTATAAATTTTTTTTTAAAAAAAGTAACATTTTAAACACCTCAGTGGTCTCTTCCTGAATATACAGCACGTGACGGCCCAGGCCCCGTGACTGGCTGCCGTGGGGGGGGTCACGTGACTGGCTGCCGTGGGGGGGGTCACGTGACTGGCTGCCGTGGGGGGGGGGTCACGTGACTGGCTGCCGTGGGGGGGGGGGGGGTCCTGACTGGTGCCTGGGGGGGGGGGTCACGTGACTGGCTGCCGTGGGGGGGGGGGGGTCACGTGACTGGCTGCCGGGGGGGGGGGGGGTCACGTGACTGGCTGCCGGGGGGGGGGCGGGGTGAGGTGTGGTGGCGGGCCGGGGGGGGGGGGGGGGGGGGCACGTGATGGCTGCCGTGGGGGGGGGGGGGGGTCCGTGACTGGCTGCCGTGGGGGGGGGGGGGGTCACGTGACTGGCCCGTGGGGGGGGGGGGGGTGGGCGTGATGGGCGGGGGGGGGGGGGGGCCGTGGGGGGGGGGGGGGGGGGGTGGATGGCTGCCGTGGGGGGGTCACGTGACTGGCTTCCGTGGGGGGGTCACGTGACCGCCCGGGCCCCCGTGAGGGCGCCGGGGGGGGGGTAAAGTGACCGGCCCACCCCCGGACTGGCTGCCGGGGGGTTTTGGTCACGTCCCCGCCCAGCCCCGTGCGGCTGCCGTGGGGGTGGTCACGTGACCGCCCAGGCCCCGGACGGCTCCCCGGGGGGGTCACGATCCCGAGACCCCATGACTGGCTGCCAGGGGGGGGGGGTCACTGGATCGCCGAGACCCCGTGACAGGCGCCCCAGGTGAAGTTTGTTTTTTGTTAAATGTGAGGTGTTTTTTTTCCCTGTTGTAAACTCTTCCCCAACTGTCTGACAAGCATTTTATAAAAATGGAACATTCCTTTAAGGTCTTGGGGAATAGCTGGTTAGGGTTTGTTCTATATGGTTTTTGGATGTGAATTCATACGATTCAACTGGATCCATATTAGATTCTGTATCCACATCTGATTGCAATAAGCATTCCTTTATTTTCAATGGGAAATCTGCATGGCGGAGGAATTTCAGGAATTTCACAACCTGAATGAAAAAATCCGAGTCCCTGAGGAAAATAACCCCAAAAAGTGAGTTGCATGTGGCTTCTTGATTGGGTGGTCAATAGGAAGCTGAAAAATCTGTGTTTAATCCATGTCAAATTAGTGCTGATTAGACATTGATTTGCTGCAGATCTGCATGTTGTCAACCTCCAATCTACAACCAGAATCCACCTCCAAATTCATGCTAGAAATCGGCCTAAAAATCAGCTTTAAACAATTTGGACGCTGATGGGAACAGGATGTTGGATTCGCCTCCAAAATCTGTGTCAAATGATTCGAACTCTGATGGGATGTGGATTGAACAATAATTTTGTGCAGATCGTCTGCAATCCACCTCCAATCCGCAGCCAAATCCAGGCTGAAAATGCACTTTAAATCCACGTCTGTTTTAAAATCTGCATCTAAAGTCTGTACAGATTTTAGATTTGGTTTCCACGCTGAAATTGTCATTGTGCACAATCCATCATGTGAACATACCCTTAAATTTATTTCCCTTGATATTAGAAGTCAAGCCACTGCTGGACTAGTGAGGCTAGGGTGCAGCACGGGGCGCAGCCTGTAGACCAGAGTGGCGCTGTGTAAGGTGCAGCCGATAGACCAGGGTGGCGCTGTGTTGCCTGTAGACGAGTGGTGCTGTGTAAGGTGCAGTACCAGACACAGCCTGTAGACTAGAGCGGCGCTGTGTAGGGTGCAGTACCAGACAGCCTGTAGACAAGAGTGGTGCTTCTAAGGTTTAGTACTTGTAGACGAGAGCGGTGCTGTGTAAGGTGCAGCACCGGACTCGGCCTGTAGACAAGAGCGGCGCTGTGTAAGGTGCAGTACTGGACGCAGCCTGTAGACAAGAGCGGTGCTATGTAAGGTGCAGCACCGGACGCAGCCTGTAGACAAGAGCGGTGCTGCTGTGTAAGGTGCAGCACCGGCCGCAGCCTGTAGACCAGAGCGGCGCTACGTAAGGTGACGCACCGGCCGCAGCCTGTAGACCAGAGCGGCGCTGTGTAAGGTGCAGTACCGGACTCAGCCTGTAGACAAGAGCGGCGCTGTGTAAGGTGCAGCACGGGGCGCAGCCTGTAGACGAGAGCGGCGCTGTGTAAGGTGCAGCACCGGCCGCAGCCTGTAGACGAGAGCGGCGCTGCTTAAGGTGCAGTACCGGACTCGGCCTGTAGACGAGAGCGGTGCTGCTTAAGGTGCAGTACCGGACTCGGCCTGTAGACAAGAGCGGTGCTGTGTAAGGTGCAGCACCAGACGTAGCCTGTAGACAAGAGCGGCGCTATGTAAGGTGCAGCACCGGCCGCAGCCTGTAGACAAGAGCGGCGCTGTGTAAGGTGCAGTACCGGACACAGCCTGTAGACAAGAGCGGCGCTGTGTAAGGTGCAGTACCGGTCTCAGCCTGTAGACAAGAGCGGCGCTATGTAATGTGCAGCACCGGGCGCAGCCTGTAGACAAGAGCGGTGCTGCTGTGTAAGGTGCAGCACCGGACTCAGCCTGTAGACAAGAGCGGCGCTGCATAAGGTGCAGTACCGGACTCAGGCCTGTAGACAAGAGCGGCGCTTGTAAGGTGCAGCACCGGCGCAGCCTGTAGACAAGAGCGGCGCTGCATGTAATGTGCAGCACCGGGACTGCGCTGTAGACAGAGCGGTGCTGCTGTAAGTGCCAGCACCGGACTCAGCCTGTAGACGAGAGCGGCGCTGCATAAGGTGCAGTACCGGACTCAGCCTGTAAACAAGAGCGGTGCTGTGTAAGGTGCAGCACCAGACGTAGCCTGTAGACAAGAGCGGCGCTGCATAAGGTGCAGTACCGGACACAGCCTGTAGACAAGAGCGGCGCTGTTTCTAGAGAAAAATAACGCAGCTTTTTTTCTAAAACGAGAAAAAGATTCAAAGAAAACCAAAGACAGAATCGGTCACGCTCCTCGTTATGGCTGGAGTATTCCTTTAATTTCTGATACACTGAATTTTGATTTTTTTTTTAACAAAGTTTTTCAATGTGACCTTTTACCTAGCATGTGGATGGCATGGCCTTGGTGCTTTCTATAAAATCATGTCCATCCAGCTAATCCCAAATGTACCCGTGTTTGCCCACCAATGCCTCCCGCTGGTCACTCGCCTATCATGGAGTCTTTTGGAAGAGCTCCGGGGTCGGGGCACAGCGCCGGCCGGGCGTGCGATTCCGTGTTAATTTTGTAAATATATGTATAGCTTATCCTGTAGGAGGACGGCAAAGCCTGTAGGTTCTGGGATAGAGGGGGAACGATAGGGTACCAGTGACCGGGTCACCATAAGGATAACACTGTATTCTGCATTAAGGCTCATACACTGACCTCAGCGAGCGGCCGACTTCTATACTTGGCAATGACAACCCCGCCCCGCCCTCCTCCATGATCCATACCCCCCCCCCCCAACATGTATATCCCATACATTGTGTGTTCATACCATCGAATACTGTCCGTATGGTGGGATTTTGTTCTCCATCCTCAATATGCAGCGACGGATCAAATTGAGTACAAGGGCTGCCGATGAGTCTGACCTATATCTGGCCTATGCGTGCATGATATCAGTGTACATATATACGTGTATATATACATAGCGACCCCTCTCTTCCCACGTCGCAGGGCTCTGCCGGGGCTGGCATGGGATGTAAATATTTGAATTCATATTTTTGCAGGCAATAGGGGTGTGGGAACGGAGAGACTGAAAGAAGCAGCCCTCGAAACAAAACAAAAAATCCGTTGTGTATGTGTATATACAGAGGTGTGTGGGACGGCACAATGTATATACCCCTTTTTTTTAGGCAGGTTTTTATTTTGCTTATTTTTTTACCCTCATATTTGTAGGATAGTAATCAGACCACATTCTCACCATAGTCATTTTTAAAAGGGAGATTTCACATATTTAAATTAATATTTTATAGGCCTGTTCCCCTTTTTTAAAAAAAAATCCACAGCGCATAGATACTAGGTGGTTCTATCTGGTGGTATCTAGACAAAATTCACCTCCTATAAGAAAATCCACAGAGTGTAGTACCGGCTTATGGACACTAGTTGGTTCTATCTGGTGGTATCCAAACAAAATTCCCCTCTATAAAAAAAAATCCACAAAGTGTAGTACCGGACACTAGTTGGTTCTGTCTGGTGGTATCTAGGCAAAATTCCCCTCTATAAGAAAATCCACAAAGTGTAGCATCAGCTTATGGTGGTGCTATATGAGGGGATCTAGACAAAATTCCCCTCTACAACAAAATCCACAGCGTGTAGACATCACGTGGTGCTATAGGAGGATATTTAGACAAAATTCCCCTCTATAACAAAATCCCCACATTGTAGCACCAGCTTATGGTAGTGCTATATGAGGATATTTAGATTAAATTCCCCTCTATAAGAAAATCCACAGAGCATATCACCAGTTTATGGACACTAGGTATTTAGATTAAATTCAACTCTATAAGAAAATCCACAGCGTGTAGTACCAGCTTATAGACACTAGTTGGTGCTATATGAGGGTAATTAGACAAAATTCCCCTCTATAAGAAAATGCACAGAGCATAGTACTGGCTCATGGACACTAGGTGGTGTTCAATGGATGTATTTAGACAATATTCCCCTCTATAAGAAAATCCACAGAGTGTAGTACTGTCTTATAGACATTAGTTGGTGCTATATGAGGGTATTTAGACAAAATTCCCTTCTATAAGAAAATCCACAGTGCGTAGCATCCGCTTATAGACACTAGTTGGTGCTATATGAGGGTATTTAGATTAAATTCCCCTCTATAACAAAATCCACAAATTGCAGCACCAGTTTATAGAAATTAGGTGGTGCTATTTGATGTTATTTCGATTAATTTCCCCTCTATAAGAAAATCCAGAGCGTAGTACCGGCCTATGGACAGTAGGTGGTATCTTGATTAGTCACATCTCACCACGCCACCTATAGGCTGCCGGTAGGTACTACAGTTATTCAAAATTCCCTGTATAGTTTGGTAGCCATAGACTGAATTATCCCCCCCCCCCTTTTTTTTTTTTTTTTTTTTTTTTACCCGAACCCATAAAATATAGTTTTGATGAAGGATAAAAGTGATCCTCCCTTGTTAGCTGTCAATATTACTGGCATTTTCACAGACATACTGGTAAAACTTTAGCTTGAGCCACTAGCAGAGAGGAGGGCTGCACACTTTCCACGGTTTTTATTTCCCTGCCCTCCCCCCTTTGAGGAAAATTTTTTTTTGTTTTTTTAAAAAATTTTTTTTTTAAAAACCTTAGAAAATTAAAAAATTGAGAAAAAAAAACCTAAAAAAAAAGAAAAAAAATTAAATAAAATCCATCTTTCCTTCCGCCATAAACCAACTTCCTTTTCTAGCAACTCCTTTTGATTGTGAATCGCAGATGCTCACGACCCCCCCACCCCTTGTTCACGCGAGTGGGTGGGAATTTTTTTTTTTTTCGCAAATTTTCCAGACCGCTCACTTTACATGTCCCCCTTCCCTTCGCTCTCTTTAAGTGCCAAGATATCGCTGTGTGTTCCCTTAACTGTGAGACAGGAGCATTGCACATTATGGAAAAATTCTTAAAAAATATTAATAAACGTTTTTAACAAAACGGGAACCGTCTCGTTTGTTTTTTTTTTTTTTTTTTTCCCCCGAAGTTTTTTTGGGGTTCTAGATGGATTGGGGGTCTTGTACAGTCTGGCCAAAAGTTTTTTAGAATGAACAAATGTTAATTTTTACAAAGTCTACTGCATCAGGGTTTTTAATGGGGAATTTGCATATACCCCAGAATGTTTAAAAGTGATCAGCTAACCCGCAAATTTAATTCAAAGTCAAAAGTTCCTAGAAAATGAATTTTTTTTTCCCCCAAAACACTTTCCACTTCTTTCGGGCCCCCTTAAAAAGGGGCCAGCTAACACGTTCAGTGATTGCTCCATTAACACAGGTGTGGGTGTTGTTTAGGACAGGGCGGGAGATCAATCTTCAGGGAAAAAGAAAGAATCACCCCACGGACATTTTAAAAGGAGGCTGGGTGTTTGCATCATTTTTTTCTCTTCTTTTTAAACCGGGTTATCTCTAAAGAAAAAAAGTGCATTTCATCATTGCACTCCCCACAAAACTGGCCTAACAGGGAAGAGTATCGCAGCTAGGAAAAAATTGCACCTCAGTCAAAAATTTTATCGAAATCATAAAGGGAAATTTTTCCCAAAAGGAGAGAGGTTCCATTGTTCCCAAAAAAAGGGCCCCAAAGGGCGCCCAAGAAAGCCCAGCAAGCGCCGGGGCCCCCGTCTTTTTAAAAGTGTTTAAATTTTGGGGAAAGGGGCCCCACCCATGGAGCTTGCCAGGAAGGGGCAGCAGGCAGGTGTGAGGGCATCTGCAGCACTTTGGGGTTGGGACTCATGGAGAAAGGGCCCTGGTGTCAAAGGAGGCAGCAAAGAAGCCCACTTCTCTCCAAAAAAAACATCGGGGTACAGCCCGGGTTTTATTCTCCCAAAGGTACAGGGAGTGGACTGCTGAGGACTGGGGTAAAATTATTTTCCTGTTGAAACCCCTTTTTTCCCCGAATTTTTGGGGAAAAACTGGAAAACAGCTTGTTGGGGAAGAAGAAAAAGGGAGCGTCCCAACCATTTTGGGCCCCATGCCAACTGAAAGCATCCAAAAACCCAATTCATGGTGTGGGGTTTCCCTTCTCACCCAAGGGGAAAATGGGGGGGGGGGGTTCCCCTCTCTAACAGTCTTGCCTAAAAACCTTTAGTTCCCCAACCCCTTTTTGAAATTGAAAAACAGGAGAGGGTAGTGCCCCCGGGGAAAAAATTTGCAGGGCCACCCCATCTTGGGGTGTGCCATGCCCCTTCAAAAACCAAAACCCCCCTCCCCCCTTTAAACGGGCATAAGGGTTTTGGAAGAAAGCCGGGTTAATCCCTTTTATACCGGGTAGTAGCCCCCCCAAAACCAGGTAGTCCCCCTTACAGGCAGGTAGATGCCCCCTTGTACCCAAAGTAAAAGGGCTCCCTCTGTACCAGGTAGACCAAATTTTGGAGCCAGGTAATGCCCCCCATTTTTTGCCATAGTGCCCCCCCTTTGAGAGAACCCCCCAGGAACCCTTGCCCCACCTGTTTTTCCCCCAGGTATGCCCCCATTTTTTAGAAAGGTAGGTGCCCCCCATCTTTCCCCGGAAAGTTAGCCCCCTTTGTTCCCAAAGGTAGAGGGCCCCCATTTGGGGTAGGAGGCCAGGTAGTGCCCCCTTTTTTTTCCGGGGTTGATGCCCCCATTGTAGTAAAGGAATTTGGGCCCCCCATTTACCAGGTAGACCCCCTTATAGCTATAAAAATAAAATAAAAAAAAGTCACTCACCTGACCAGGCCCCTTTCAGCTCCGGACCCCTTTCCTTTTAAAAAAAAAAAATCTCCTCAGCGACGCAGGGGATGAGGAAGAAGCCGGCGCATTTTCCCCTTGCCCGCTGCCCCCTTATGTCCCGGCGCCACATACCGTCGCTGACAACAGGGGGGAGAGGGGGGAAAAGGAACGCCCCCCTCCTCCTCCTCCCTTTTCACAGCGAGACTCCGGGCGGGCGCAGCGGCCGTTTTCACACCCCGCCTTTTGGGAACGGCCCGGGGCGGGGCCAAGAAGCGCACCACGCTACTCGGGCCCGCGGTCTTTTAAAAGGGACCCCCCCCCCCCTGCTGGAGGCGGGAGTTTTTGCCAACATTTTGCCGGGGTTGGGGGGGGGGGGGGGGCCCCCCAAATCGGGGCCCCCCCCCGCCAAAAAGGGGAAAATTTGTTAATCGGATGTTTAAAAAACACATCCCCATGAATAAAAAATGGTAACCAGAAGCCTCCAAGAGAAAATTCTCCCAACCGTCCCAAAAAACAGTTTGGTGATCAACAATGCCTTTTCCGGGCATAAATGGAGCCCCTTTTGGCCAAAAGAAAAAGGTGAAAACAAAAATGGCTGGGGGGAACAAAAACATAGAGATTTTGGCCCAGGGCCTGGAAACCCCCCAAAATTTTAAATTTCCCATTGAGAACTTGTGGTCAACATAAAAGAGACGGTGGACAAACAAAAACCCAAAAAATTGGGTGACAAAATGCAAGCATTGATTTGCAAGAATGACGGCTAAAAGTCGGGGTTTTGGGTCCAGAAGTTGATTGAGAGCATCCCAGGGAGAATTGAAGGGGTTCCTGAAAAAAAGGGTCAACACTGCAAATATTGACTTGCTGCATTAACTCATTCCCCAAAAGCAATAAAAAAGCTTTTGTTAATCATAAAATTATTTCACTTTTATTTCTGTATGTGAAAAAAAACATCTGACAAACAACTAAAAAACCCGAGGGGAACAAAATCATGTAAAAAATCATATTTGTGTCATTCTCAAAACTTTTTGGCCCTGCTGTAGTAACAAAAGCTCCCATCATCCCTGTCAGGAGGGGTTTTTTTTTTTTTCAACAGCCAGAGAAACCCGGGGAACTGCCTATAGGATTGGTACTTTTCCTCCTTTCAAAAAAATTGGGGATATCACCTCTTTTACCCCCTGCCAACCCCCCTTAAAATCCCCGGGGCCCGAAAAATTTTAATAAACCCGAAAGTTTTTTTTTTTTTTTTTGCCTCCCCTTTCTTTTCAACAGTTGTAAACTTTTTTATTTTTTCAATGACGCAGTTGGTTTTAGGCCCGTTTTATTCGAGAAAAAGTTTTACTTTATGGGGGGAAAAAAATTTTTAAATTCCAACTTATAATAATTTTTTTGCAATTATTTAAAATTTTTTTTTTTTTTTTTTACATTTTTTTTTTTTTTTTTTTTTTACAAACCCTTCATTTTTCACACGTAATAACTTGTTAGATTAATTTTTACAGGTTTTTTTTTTGGTCTGTGGAGGCCTAATATGTGTAGGGGTTTTTTTTTGTTTGGGAATTTTGCACAAATTTTTTTTTTTTTTATTTTCTTTTTTACACTTTTTTTTTGGTTTTTTTTTTTTTTTTTTTTTTTTTTTAAACCCATGAAGGGGAACTCTTACAAAATTTTTTTATTTTTTTTTTTTAAAAACCCTTTGTAATGTATTTAAACATATTCATAAATCAAAAACATTAAAATCGTGTCCGTCTAAAACAGGCAGTGTTAAAGGGCACCCCACCCGTCTGGCCCGGGTCACTGGGTTTTACACAACAGCCTGGGCCCCTCAAGGGCCCCGGGGGCTGACTGGGGCAGGCCGTTTTTCCCCCCCCGCTCCTTTCGGGGCACCGGGGGTTTCCACCCCCCGAAAAGAGCAGGGGAACCCTTTTGTTAAAGGGATCGGGTTTTGGGGGAGGGTTTTTTCCGCCCCCCCAAACTCGCCCCCGGATAAAGCTCCGGGATCAGGGCTGTGTAAATAAAAGCCCCCCATCCGGGCGGGGCCAACCCCAAACCCCCGAATCCTTAAAAGTGGAACCCCCCAAAATTTAGGGGGCGCGGTTCGTTAAAGGGGGTTAAGGGTACAGGCAGTCCCCGGGATTTTAACGGGGTAGGACTGTTGGGTTGTTTTTTAAAGGGGGGTTTTCCCCAAAAAGGGGAGGTTTTTCCCTTTCCTAACAGGCTGATACTCCCCCCCTTGAGGCTTGAAAAAAAAAGGGGGGGTTTTGTTTTTTGTGTTTAAAAAAAACAATTACCTCCTCGAGGGTGCCTCGCTCCACCCCCATGCCCCTTTCCCATATTTAGTCCCCTGACTTGTTTTTTGGGTAATCCAAAGGGGTAACTGTGGGCAAAGAACTCGGGAGGGGGGAGGGAGGGCTGAGCAGAGACCAGGGAGGGTCCCCGCATATTTCTCAATAATTACATTAAACCAGTGGGTTCTCTATACAAAAGACCCCAGGTTTCTTTTTTCCCCAGTCCCCTTTAAAACTCGGTTTATGGGTTCCCCCGCTATCCAAATAAGAAGTGCAAACAAGTCAAGCCCCTGGGAAATAAGGGCCATCTTAGTCCCGGCTGTAGCTCTCAAGGCTTCACTTTTTTTTTAAAACCTATAATTTTAAAAAATTAAAAAAAACCCCCTTTTGGGGGATCCCCCGCAACATTTCATTTGTGGCATAACCCCTTTAAGTTGAATTTGTATGTAAGAAATACGGCATCTATTTTAAATTTCATGCAACTCCACACAAAAGGGTTTTTTTTTTAGTTTTGGATAGTGGGAGCAAAGGGTTTTTTTCATTTTTTTTGCGTCTGTGCCCCCCGTTAAATTTCACTTTTATTTCAAACCCCCTTGCTGCTTGGCCCCCTGCTGGCACTTGTAGTTCCACGCTACAAACCCGCTGGGAACATTGGGAAATACAAGTGCCAGCAAGCCCCTTTAAATCCCCCCGTTTTTTAAAATAAGGGAAAAGATTTTAAGTCCCAGGGCTCCTGTATTTTATCCCATCTCACACATTTAATTTTTCCAGAAACCAAGGGCCGGCCCCCCAAAAACCCCTGGGTTTCCCCTTGGGCTCAAAGGGCAAGGGCACCTTTCACGCCCCAGAACCAGTTCTCTGTTTCGAGTCCAGGGGAATGTTGTGTTGAGCTGTACTCAGAACTCATCGGACAGAATGGAGAGTCAGGGGAAAGCATAAGTCTATCCTCCAGTCTCTCCGTTGAAACCCAAACCCCAGATAGGTGGGACCCCCCAACCCATTTACATTAAAGGCAATTTTCCCCATCCCTTAAAGCCCTAAATGTTTTGAATTGGAAAATCCTATTATTGAAAACTTCATACCTTGAACTTGGTACTACTACAGTATACATTAAGTTCTTAAAGGGGTTTTCCATTATCACAACGGATTACCATCAATTGCATATCAGCGGGGGAGAGCACCCCTGCCAGCCAGCTCCATTGTCATTACCGCATGCCATATGCAGTACCTAAAGAAAACCTTTCTATGGGGTTTATATGGGCCTATCTGAGAGCAGTATGTGATCAATAGAGAGAAGCTGAGATATATAGGGTTATATAATAGAGGGAGAGGAGCTGAGCTCTGTGATATATATGGTTATATGATAGAGGAGAGAAGCTGAGCTCTGTGATATATAGGGTTATATGATAGAGGAGAGAAGCTGAGCTCTGTGATATATATAGGTTTATATGATAGAGGAGAGAAGCTGAGCTGTGTGATATATCGGGTTATATTATTGAGGAGAGAAGCTGAGCTCTGTGATATATAGGGTTATATATTTAGAGGAGAGAAGCTGAGCTCTGTGATATATAGGGTTATATGATAGAGGGGAGGAGCTGAGCTCTGTGATATATATGGTTATATGATAGAGGGAGAGGAGCGGAGCTCTGTGATATATAGGGTTATATGATAGAGGAGAGGAGCGGAGCTCTGTGATATATAGGGTTATATGATAGAGGAGCTGAGCTTTGTGATATATAGGGTTATATGATAGAGGGGAGAAGCTGAGCTCTGTGATATATAAGGTTATATGATAGAGGAGCTGAGCTCTGTGATATATAGGTTATATGATAGAGGGGAGAAGCTGAGCTCTGTGATATATAGGGATATGATAGAGGAGAGGAGCAGAGCTCTGTGATATATAGGGTTATATGATAGCGAAAAGCTGAGCTCTGTGATATATAGGGTTATATGATAGCGAAAAGCTGAGCTCTGTGATATATAGGGTTAAATGATACAGGAGAGAAGCTGAGCTCTGTGATATATAGGGTTATATGATAGAGGAGAGGAGCGGAGCTTTGTGATATACAGGGTTATATGAGAGAGGAGAGAAGCGAGCTCTGTGATATATAGTGTTATATGATAGAGGAAGAAGCGAGCTTGTGATATATAGGGTTATATGATAGAGGAGAAAAGCTGAGCTCTGTGATATATAGGAATATATCCAAAAGGTGTGAAGATTTTCTCCCAGTTTCCCCCAGAAAAAAACCCCTTTTTAAATGGACTGTAAATGACACGCTGACGTCTTTTTAGTTGAAGATTTATTACAAATAAGCAAGGGAAATTTACGCGTTTCGTGGAAGACCACACTTCCTCAAGTTCCATACACAAAGTGCTAAACCCCTGGGTTAAATACAAAAAACGCCAGGTCTGCACATTTCAAACAAGGGTCAAAGTTAAGGGGAAAAATCAGGTAAAAAATTTAAAAATTAGATAAAAATTGAATAAAATAGATTATGTATAGATCACATTTATAAATTGTACATCCACATAGAAATACCATATCATTTTAAAAGTATTACAAGAAGAATTATTATAAAAAGGGGAAAAAAAAAAACAAAAAACAAAAACCCAAACAACTTTATTTAAAAACGAACAAGAATACTTTATTTAAAAAAAAAAAAAAAAAAAAAAAAAAAAGGTTGGAGTGACTGGATGTAGCCATTATAGATTGCTGGATTTGTTTAGGGTCTATCACTAAGGGTAATAAAGGTGCTATTTTGAACTTTGTAGTTAGTAATTATATTATGAATGGAGAAGAGAGGAGTGTCAATCACGACTTATAACTTTTAATATGAGGTCTAGAGGTACGATAAAAAGGTATAAAGTGTTCTGTACTCTCAGATGTTGTACACACACATATGTATGTGAAAAGATGATTTAGGATAGAATGTGCTTTGACATGAATAAATAAAAAATAAAAAAATAAAAATAAATAAATTATATATATATTTTATATAAATATATAATATAATATATATATATAAAACAAAACATAAAATGCACCAAGATATACACATGCGCCAAAAAACATATATATATATATATATATATATATAATATATATATAAAAAACTGGAAAAAAACGCTGGACTCAAAAAAGAATACAAAATAAAACAAGTTGTGCTTTATTCCATGTCAGGCGACGTTTCGGCTTCCAATGAGCCTTTCTCAAGCAATTAGTGGGTGGACAGTGATTGATATACTGTATAAAGGCAGTGCTCATGAATATTCAACAATACATCAATATACATTTCACAAAAAATATCATAATCAAACAGTGTATCAAGCAATCAAAATATATAAATTACAAACGTGCACTTAAAGCATCATATAAAAGTGAATAACATAAGTGTAAACAAAGTGCATGAAAATATATCATAAAATAGGTGAAATATGTAAAAATACATACACAGGTGATCATTAACTAAGAGAGAAATGTCCTCCTACCAGCAAGACCTTACATAGAAGCACATGCAAACTCGGACTCAGCGTCCCCCATGTCTCACAGAGCATGTCAGGAACTACGTCATCATGCCGGCACGAAGCGCTAGCCACTCCGTTCCGCGCATGCGCAGATCGTTACAAATGCCACCAACGCCATCTTAGAAAAGGGAAAACAGCAAGTTGTCAATGAAACATCATAGACACATCGCTGGAGTCCACAAACAAATAAAAATAAACAAAACAAAAGCAATATAATATATAGAAACCATGGACAACTATCAGAATGGAAACAATAAATGCACAGAGCTCTTCATATATGATGAAGAGACAGTGTACATCGTAACCGGGCTAATGTATATGGAATAAACCACACACAATCAGCACAGTCTGATCCCATAATGATTAAAGTCATATACAGCAGAAGGAACCATAACATAAAAATGTCACCGATCATCCGCTGTAATAGACAAGTCCCACGGTTAATAAGTGACTCCACACTTTTCAGAATTATATTAAGGTAGTTAATGAAATAATAACAATAATAAAAAATAATAAAAATAATAAAAAAATAAAAAAATATAAAAAAATAATAAAATAACAAATAAAACAAAAAAAATAAAACAGAAAAATTGGCAAGGTGGCAAACATAAGACATAAACATGCATCGGGAAGACAGGGAAAAAAAAAAAAACCCCCAAAAAATCCAAATTGCAAAAACAATTTTTTTTTTTATTTATATATATAAAAAAAAAAAAAATCTTTATTTCAAAAAAAAAAAAAAAAAAAAAACAGCTCGATATGAGGAAGTTCCCCCTATTTTTTCCCCTTGGGAAAAAATTATTTTTTCCAAAATGGATCTGGGAAAAAAAAAAAAATAAAAAAAAATTAATAAATAATAACCACCCTTTTTCCTAAGGGGGCATAAAAATTTGGTCAAAGGAAGAAAAAAAAAAAGGGGGAAAAAATTGTTACACCAAACAATTATCAAAAAATCTTATGATTTTTAATTTTTAAATTTAATTTTTCAAACCATGAGGGGTTTTTAAAATTTTTTAAATTTTAAATCCACTCTAAAGGCCCCGTTCAAAACGGCTTTTTTTTGCCGACGGATTGAGCGCCGTATTCCGCGGGATTTGCGCTTCAAATTCGGCGCCAATCCCTCGGGGTCATTACGGTAAATCCCAAAGCTCTCAAAAAGAAAAGTGGATTCCGTCGCTTTCCCCCCCGCTCCCGGGAAATCCGCCGCGGGGGGAAAAGTGACATGCACATTATTTAAGGGGGCGGGCGCGCCGTAAAAAATGCATTGTCTATGGGCCCCCGCCCCGCGTCCGGCCCCCCCCCTCCCGGGCCCCCTTTTTCACGGGGGGGTTTTGTGCGCTCAAAACGGTTAAAAAATCCGTCGGGAATAAACCCCTTTAACAAGGCCCAATTCTTTTTTCTTTAAAGATTAATTGCGGTTTACCTTTCCCCTTTTTTTAAAAAAGGTTAACACTTGTTTTAAGAACCCCAAAAATCTAATATCCCATTTTTGTTTGGTTGGCCCCAAAAAATTTTTGAAACCGGGAAAATTAATCTTTTTTTGCGTATAGAAATGTCTGGGGGTTTTTAAATCGTGGGTTTTTAAATCGAATTAAATTTCCCCCTACATAGATTTTTTTTAAATGGGGCACCATAAAAACATAACCAAACCCCCCCAAATTTTGAATTGCAGGGGAAAAAATTGCCCTTGAAATTTGGGAAATCTGTTTATTAAATATTAGGGTTTTATAAAAAATTTTACCCTTTTTTTTATCCAAATTTTTCAATTAATTTCAGTTTAAAAAGGGAAAATTTCCAAATTTTGGTGCACCCCAAAAACAAATTTGTTTTTTCTTGGATTGTGGGAAAGGGATCATTATGGACTAAACGGGGCCACAAGATTTCTAGGCGTCTAAAAGGCAAATTTTGGAAAATTTTGGAATTCCTCAAATGTGTCTAAAACAAAAACTTACAATAACCAATTTTTCTTATTATTTGAGAAATAAAGCAAACTAATACTTTGTAGGTTGAAATAAAAGGGTTCATTACAGAAATTTTTTCCTAGGGGAGAATAAGGTGGATCAATCAATTTCCTGAACATGTTTTCTATTAAATTCAACAATCTTTTTGGGATAACCCCTGTCTAGGAACTTATTTGACATGGACATTAAGGTATCCTCATACTTAATAGGTTCATCTACAATTCTTTTTACACCTAGCATTTTGGGTAAATGGCAAGATTTTTAAACATTTTGGGGATGGCAACTTTCGTATCTCAACAAGGTATTACGGTCAGTAGGGTCAGTCTGGAATTTAGAACCACATTTTGTGACCCTAGTATCAAGAAATGTCACACTTTCATAAGAAAATGAACTAGTGAATTTAATACCTGGATGTATATCATTCAGAAAGCAAAGAAACTGACTCAGTTCACTTTCTGTACCCAACCAAATAAAGAAAACATCATCAATATATGTCCACCACCTCAGTATCATACTGAAGTGGCTGGAGACATAGATATAATCATCTTCCAACATGGAGACAAATAGATTTGCGTAAGTGGGCGCAACATTTGTCCCCATGGCAGTGCCACGTAGTTGTAAATAGTAGTTATCACCAAATTGGAAATAGTTACAAGTCAGTATTAAGTTTAACAAAACCATTATAAATTCCTTACCCATATTAGAATAATCCATAGTTCTAAGTACTCTCATGATTGAATTCATACCACTCTCATGATCTATAGAGGTGTAGAGACTTTCAATGTCCAGAGACACCAAAATGGCTGACTCTGGAACATCAACTTTATGAAGTTTATCCAAAAAATCTGTAGTATCTTTAATGTAGGACTTCATATTGACAACCAAATCCCTCAAAATCCTATCCAAAAAAATGGAGACATGACAAAAAATTTAACCCCCCCCCAAAAAAAAGGGTCCCTGGGGGGTCAAATAATTTTTTTGTGTATTAGAAAAATAACACGGGGTTTCAGGATTATCTACCAAAAAAAAGAGTGTAATTTTTTTAAAATTTTATTATCATTTTAAGTTGATTTTGGTTGAAAAAATGGGTTTTTTTTATGATGTTTATATTACACCCAATAAATAGCCAAAAAAAAATTATCCCCCCCCCCCCAAAAAAAAATGTGCCCAAAAATATATGCCCAAAAAAAATTTTTACCAAAAAAAAATGGAAGATTTTTTTCCCAATTTCGAAGGGAAAAAATTTAGGGAGGGTAGCGTATAATACCTTTTGAATTTTTTTAGAATGTTATTGTATCAGTTCGTACCCTTTGAGACCCATGTTCAATTGTATGGAATGAGGAAGTGTGGTTTACACACGAAACGCGTTTTCCCAAATTTGCTATTTTTAATAATTTTTAAAACTAAAAAGACGCCCACGCTGTCATTACAGCCCAATTTAAAAGGGAGTTTTTTTTTTTGGGCAAACGTTTGAAAATCTTCCACCCTTTGGATCGACACCCTGACCCCTGAAAGGGCTACGGAGCAAAAGGACAGATGGCTGCGGACGCCGTGTTTCTTGGTTCCAAAATTTTGGATGCTTAAAAAGTTTTGTCCCTTTCCTTTGCACAACACTAGAAGGTTATGTTTAAAAAAAGTACTAGTGTTTTTTATTCAAAAGTTGCAAATTTCGTAGGGGGCGCTTTTTCGTTTTTTTTTTTTTCTTTTCATTAGGAAATAATGGGGGAAACGAAACTCTGTGTTATAGGGTTTTTTTGATAGAGGGGAGGAACTGAGCTCTGGATATAAAGGGGGTTTTTGTAAGGAAGAAGCTGAGTCTTGGATTAAAAGGGTTATATAAGGGAGGGAGTGAGCTTGTGATATTAGGTTTTGTGATAGAGGAAGGGAACTGACTCTGTGTATATAGGGTTATAGATAGAGGGGGGAGGAGTGGCCTGTGAATAAGGGTTATATGATAGGGAGAGGGGCTGAGCTCGTGATATATGGGGGGTTATTGTAAGGAGAGGAGGGGCTCTGCGATATAAGGGTTAATGACAGAGGAAAAAGGGGCTGAGCTCTTTTATTTATAGGGTTTTAGATAGAGGGAGGAGCTGAGTTTTTGAAATAGGGTTTTTAAGATAGAGGAGAGAACCTAAATTTTGTGAAAATAGGGATATGATGAGGAAACTGAGTCTGGAATATAGGGATTTGACAAGGAGAGGGTGAGCTCGTATATATGGGTTTTAGATAGAGGGAGAGGAGCTGAGCTCGTGATATTAGGGGGTTTTATGATGAGGGGAAAAAAAAATTTAAAATTAAAGGGGTTTATGATGGGGGAGAGAAGCGAGTCTGTATTTTTAGGGTTTTTTTAAAGAGGAGAGGGATGGCCTGTGATATATAGGGATTGAAAAAGGAAGAAGTGCCTCGTGATATAAGGGTTATATGATAGGGAAAATGGGCTCTGTGTAATAGGGTTTTTTAAAGATAACGGGGAGAAAGGAGCTCTGTGAATATAGGGGTTTTAAAGTTTTTGGAAAAGCTACTCTGTGATAATAGGGTTATATGATAAAGGAGAGAAGCGGAGCTCTTGATATTGGGTTTAGATAATGGGGGAAGTGAGCCCCTGTATTAGGGGTTTTAGATGAGGGGTGAGCTTGTGATATATGGGTAATATAAGAGGAGAGAATGGCTCTTGGTATATAGGGTTATTTAAGGGGAAAGGGGCTGAGCTCTTGATTATAGGGTTATAGTAGAGGAGAGAGTGAGCTCTGTGAAATAGGTTATAGATAAGGGGAGAACTGAGCCTGTGATATATAGGGGTTAAGTAGAGGGGATAAAAAAATCATCACCCGAGGCTGAACTGTAGAAGAAAAAAAATCCAAACAACATAAATGTGGTGGGGGTGTTTACGTCCCCAAAAATTTGTAATAAAAAGTGATCAAAAATTCACATCACGCAAATGGTATATTTAAAAATGCTGCAGCCACAAAAAAAAGAGCCCTCATCGGTCCATTTTTAAAAAGCAAAAATTTTTGGGCAAGGGGCATGGCACGCGCCCAGTTTTGAGAGAGAGGGTTTCAAAAACAAAAGAAAACCTTACATATTTGCTATCTCCGGAATTGAAAACCAACCCCAGAATATAGATAACACATTTATACCGCCGAGAGAACGCCATCAATACAAAGCCCCTGCAAAAGTGTCACAGGTAAGGGGTTTTTTTTTTTCACATTTTATCCTAATTTAAAAATTGTTTCCGATTTCCCTGTACCATGGTACAGTCAATATCACCATTAAAAAGTTCATGCCAAAAAAACAAACCCTCAAAGCCAGGGGAACCAAAAAGAAAAAAAAAATTATGGCTCTTGGAAGGTGGGGAGGAAAAAACGAATGACTTGGAAAAGAGTCATGTACACAGGCAGTCCCCGGGTTACGAACGGGATAGTGCAGGAAAGGGTTTGTTTTGCTGTCTGTCCCTCTTTTAAAGTTTTCCCCCTTTTTTTCCACCTCATGTCTGCTGTGGCCTGCGGGCACTTGTATTTCCCGCTATATTGTGTGGAAAAGGGAAAACCCACAAGTGCCAGCGGGCCCCATAAGCCTCCGTTTGTACTGGGGGCAGATTAAAGTCGGGACTACCTTATTAGGTCATATACCCTTCCTTCTCATCTATCAAAAACACAAAAAGCCTATGTAGAAAACTCCTTTAGCAGTGGACTGTCCTTTTCTCATAGCAACCAATCAGGCTCGCTTTTTTTTTCCAAAGCCTTTTTATAAAGGAAAGTGACCCTTTGTTTGGGTTGCTACGGGCAACAAGGACAGTCTCACTGCTAGAGACTTTTCATACATAAGGCTCTTTGTGTTTAGATAGGATTAGAAATGAAGGGTACATGAAGGGTACTACCTCATACAGGTAGTCCCGACATCCACCTGTCCCCTAGTTACAAACGGAGGCTTATGGAGCATGCCGGCACTTGTTTTCCACAGCTACACGCTGGGGGGAACATGGAACTACAAGTACCAGCATGCCCCATAAGCCTTTTCATACATAAGGCCCATAACCTATCACAGCAGTGATAGCTAACCTGCAGTCTCCAGCTGTTGCTGAACTACAGCTCCCAGCATTCCCAGCCAGCCTACAACTAGCTTATTTTAGAATCTGTATTACAATCACCAAACATACTCCTGAATTTTCAACTTCATCCTGATTTCTCTTCCCTTTCCGGGGTCCCCTATTTTTATCCATATATCTGTAATGGCATCAAAGGCAGCAGCCCCCCTTGCCTCCATACCCTTTCACTAGCGTGTTATCATCAGCAGCCCCTCGCCTCCTTTTCTTTCTGGGCGGACTTAATCACAGACCTCTCCCTCCAACCCTTCTATAGCGTGATTTATCATCGCAAAACACCTTTTGCCTCCATACCCCTTTCTAGCAGATTTATCATCGCAGCACCTCTTCCCCATATTTTTATAGCATGTTTTATCATCAGCGACCTCGCCCCCCAATCCTTCTACTAGCGGGGGGTTACTCGCAGCACCCTGCCCCCCATATCCTTCACTAGGTGACTTTCATCAGCAGAAATCTGTCTCCATATCCCTTCTACTGCATGATTTTATCATCAGCAGCACCTTTTCCCCTCCATACCTTTCTCTAGCGGGGGCTTATCATCAGCAGCACCTCTGCCCCCATACCCTTCTAAAGCTGATTTTCATCAGCAACACCTCCCCCCATTTCCCTTCTACTGCGGACTTATCGCCACACTCGCCCCCTATCTTTCTACAGCGTGATTTATACACCAAAGCACCCCTCCCTCCATATCCTTTACAGCGTGGTTATCATCGCAACACCTCTGCCTCCATTCCTTCTATTTGCGGGGTTATCATCGGGAGCACCTCTGCCTCCTACCTTCTCTACGTGAATTACACAGCAACACCTCTGCCTCCATATCCTTCTACTAGCGTGACTTATCAGCAGCAGCACCTCTGCCTCCATATCCTTCTACTAGCGTGATTTATCATCAGCAGCACCTCTGCCTCCATATCCTTCTACTAGCGAGAGATATCATCAGCAACCCCTTCCCCTCCACATTTTTTCCTATAGCGTGGCTTATCATCGCAGCACCTTGCCCCCCCCATATCCTTTATAGCGTGACTTTTCATCAGAGCCCCTCTCCCCTCCATTCCTTTACTAGTGGGTTATCATCAGAAAAACCTCGCCTCCAAAAACCTTCTACAGCGTGCTTATCATCAGCCCTCTGCCCCCATATCCTTCTATGGTGGTTATCATCAGAAAACACCTCTGCCCCCATACCTTTTTCCTAGGTGATTTATCTTAGCAGCCCTCGTCTCCATACCCTTTCTCAGCGTGGCTTATCATCAGCAGCACCCTCCCCTCCTACCCTTCTATAGCGGACTTTCTCAGCGCACCTTTTTCCCCCATACCCTTCACTAGCGTGTTTTAAATCCATCCACCTCTCATCCATATCCTTTATGGTGATTTATATCGCAGCACCTCTGCCCCCTATCCTTTACTAGGTTTTTATATCAGCGCACCTCAGTCTCCAAAATCCTTTACTAGGTGATTATCTCGCGCACCTCTGCCTCCATATCCTTCTACTAGCGTGGCTAATCATCAGCAACACCTCTGCCTCCTACCCTTCTATAGGTGGTTTACATCAGCACACCCTGCCCCATACCCTTCAACTAGCGGGGGCTTTCACGCACCTTCCCTCCATATCCTTCTACGCGTGTTTATCATCGCAGCCCCCTCTGCCTCCATATCCTTCTACTAGCGTGATTTATCATCAGCAGCACCTCTGCCTCCATATCCTTCTACTAGCGTGATTTATCATCAGCAGCACCTCTGCCTCCATATCCTTCTACTAGCGTGATTTATCATCAGCAGCACCTCTGCCTCCATATCCTTCTACTAGCGTGATTTATCATCAGCAGAAAACTCGCTCCCTTTTCCTTTATAGCGTGATTTATCATCAGCAGCACCTCTGCCTCCATATCCTTCTACTAGCGTGATTTATCATCAGCAGCACCTCTGCCTCCATATCCTTCTACTAGCGTGATTTATCATATTTATCATCAGCAGCACCTCTCCCTCCTACCTTCTTCTAGCGTGTTTTATCTCAGAAAACACCCTGCTCCATTCCTTCTACATGTGGCTTATCATCAGCAGCACCTCTGCTAATATCCTTCTCTAGCATGATTTATCATCGCGCCCTCTGCCCAATTTCACTAGCGGGGACTTATAATCAGCAGCACCTCTTCTCCATTTCCTTCTCTAGCGTGATTATCATCAGCAGCCCTCTGCCCCATATCCCTTCTCTACGTGACTATATCAGCATCTCTGCCTCCATTTTTTTTACTAGGTGGCTTATCATAACAGAACCCTCTGCCTCCATACCTTCTACTCATGATTTATCACAGAGCACCTTGCCCCAAAACCTTCTTGGTGGCTTACCATATCAGAGCCCCTCTTCCCCCTATCCTTCTACAGCGGATTATCATCAGCGCACTCTGCCTCCATTCCTTCTCTACGTGTTTATCTCAGCAGCCCCCTTGCCTCCATACCCTTTATAGGTGGCTTACCTCATCGCAGCACCTCTTCCTCCTTCCCCTTTACTAGCGGGGGTTTTTCTCACACCTCTGCCCCCATATCCTTTACTAGCGTGTTTTTATCTTCAGCACACCTCTGCCTCCTCCTTCCCTACACATGATTTATCTCGCAACCCTCTGCTCCTTTCCCCTTCTACTAGCGTGGCTTATTCAGCAACACTCTTCCTCCAACCCTTCTAAGCATGATTTATATCAGCGAATTGCCTCCATATCCTTTATAGCATGTTTATCATCACAACACCTCTGCCCCAACCTTCTACTAGCGTGGCTTACACAGCAACACCCCCTGCCTCCATATCCTTCTACTAGCGTGACTTATAAGCAGCAGCACCTCTGCCTCCATATCCTTCTACTAGTGTGATTTATATCAGCACCCCCCTCTGCCTCACTTCCCTTCTACTAGGGGGTGGCTATCATCAGCAGACCTCTGCCTCCATATCCTCAAAACTAGCTTGGATTTATCTCACAACACCCCCCTCCATATCCTTCTCTGCGTGATTTATCACAGCAGCCCCTCAGTCTCCATACCCTTCATAGGGGGCTTACATCAGCAACACCTCTGCCCCCTACCTTCTACTAGCGTGGTTTATCAGCAACACCCCTCCCCCCAAACCCTTTCTACTAGCAGATTTTCTCAGCAGCACCTTTTCCCTCCATTCCTTCTACTAGCTGACTTATCTCAGCAACCCCCTCTGCCTCCTTTCCCCTTCTACAGCGTGGCTTTCATCAGAACCCTCTCCCCCATTCCTTCTACTAGGTGCTTTTCTCGCAGCACCCAGCCCCATACCTTCTCTAGCGTGATTTATCTCAGAAACCCCTCTCCCTCCTATCCTTCTCGCGGACTTACATCAAAACAGCACCTCTGCCTCCATATCCTTCTACTAGCGTGATTTATCATCAGCAGCACCTCAGTCTCCATATCCTTCTACTAGCGTGATTTATCATCAGCAGCACCTCTGCCTCCATATCCTTCTACTAGCGTGACTTATCATCAGCAGCACCTCTGCCTCCATATCCTTCTACTAGCGTGATTTGTCATCAGCAGCACCTCTGCCTATCCTTCTACTAGCGTGACTTATCATCGCAGCACCTCCGCTCCTTTTTCCCTACTAGGTGGTTATATCAGCGCACCCTGCCTCCTACCTTCTACTAGCGTGTCTTATCATCAGCAACACCTCTTCCTCCATATCCTTCTACTAGCATGATTTATCATCAGCAGCACCTCTGCCTCCATATCCTTCTACTAGCGTGATTTATCATCAGCAGCACCTCTGCCTCCATATCCTTCTACTAGCGTGGCTTATCATCAGCAGCACCTCTGCCTCCATATCCTTCTACTAGCGTGATTTATCACACAGAACCTCTGCCTCCATATACTTCTACTAGCGTGACTTATCATCAGCAACACCTCTGCCTCCATATCCTTCTACTAGCGTGGCTTATCAGCAGCACCTCTGCCTCCATATCCTTCTCTAGCGGATTTACACGGGCAGCCCCTCTGCCTCCTATCCTTTTACTCGTGGTTTAAATCATCAGCAAAACCTCTGCCCCCATACCTTCTATAGCGTGGCTTATCTCACAGCCCCTCTGCCCCATACCTTTTACTAGGTGACTTTCATCGCAGACCTCTGCCCCTACCCTTTTCTACTACGTGATTTACCCATCAAACACCTTGCCTCCATATCCTTCTACTAGCGTGATTTATCATCAGCAGCACCTCTGCCTCCATATCCTTCTACTAGCGTGGCTTATCATCAGCAACACCTCTGCCTCCATATCCTTCTACTAGCGTGGCTTATCATCAGCAGCACCTCTGCCTCCATATCCTTCTACTAGCGTGGCTTATCATCAGCAGCACCTCTGCCTCCATATCCTTCTACTAGCGTGGCTTATCATCAGCAACACCTCTGCCTCCATATCCTTCTACTAGCGTGGCTTATCATCAGCCCCCCCAAACCTTCTTTTCCCCCCTTTTTCTTCTACTAGCGGGGCTTATCATCAAAAACCCCTTGCCTCCATATCCCCTTCTATAAGATGAATTTTTTTTCATCAGAGCACCTCTGCCCCCCTTCCTTTTTTAGGTGACTTATCATCAGCAGCACCTCTGCCTCCATATCCTTCTACTAGCGTGGCTTATCATCAGCAACACCTCTGCCTCCATATCCTTCTACTAGCGTGGCTTATCATCAGCAACACCTCTGCCTCCTTCCTTTCCCGCGTGGTTATCTAGCACACCTTGCCTCCATACCCCTTTAAAAGCGGATTTATCATCAGCAGCACCTCGCCCCCATACCTTCTACTAGCTGATTTATCATCAGAAAGTTCATAGGATTTTCAAGGAGTTTTTCCATTCAGACATTTAGGCAAAAAAAAAGGATACAGTTGGGCCAAAAGTATTGGCACCCCTGCAATTCTGTCAATAATATCAGTTTCTTTTCCCGAAAATGATTGCAAAACACAAATTCTTTGGTATTAATATATTCATTTAATTTGCTTGCAAGAAAAAAACAAAACAGAATGAGCAAAAATCAAATGTTTTCACCCAAAAAACCCCAAAAAAGGTCCCGGGGCAAAAAAGTTTTGGCCCTAGCCTAATCCTTTGGGGCAAACCTTTAGCCAAAAAAACTGCGAACAACCCCTTCCGGTAACCTCAAGGTCTTTTCGGAATTTTAGACCCTTCTTCTTTGGCAAACTGCTCCCGGTCCCGAGATTTAAGGGGGCCTTCTAAACTGCATTTTTAGATCTCTCACAGGGTTCTATGGGATTAGGTTGGACTATTGCGGCCACTTTTCGAATCTCCCGTGCTTTCCCCCCAAAAAATTTTCTAGTGCTTTTTTGGAAGTGGTTTTTGGGGCATTGTCCGTGGAAGACCATGACCCCTTTAGGGGACCAAGCTTTCTCCCAAATGGGGCCGATTAGCTGCAAAAATTTTGTTTGGGAGTCTCCAGACTTCATAATCCATGACACGGTCAAGGGAGTCCAGTGCCGAGGAGCAAACAAACCCCCAAAAATTTTGGGAAACCCCCGCCATTTTTGACTGTAGGGCCCGTGTCCCTTTTTTTTTGAATACCTTTTTTTTTTTTTCCCCTTAAACTCTATGTTTTTGGGGCCTTTCCCAAAAAGCTCTACTTTTGTCTCACTGAAACCGAGAAATTCTTCCAAAAAGTTTTAGGCTTTTTTCAGGTAAGTTTGGGCAAACTCCCCTGGCTTTTTTATGTCTGGGGTAAAAAGGGGGTCTTCCCGGGGGATCCTCCCCTCAGTCCCTTTTCATTCCCGAGCTGGGCGGATAGTGGGGGTTGACACTGTTGTCCCTGGACTGCAGGGCAGCTTTAACTTGTTTTGGGTGTTGGGGCGGGTTTTTATCCACCATCCGCACAATCTTGCGTTGAAAAACCTTCATCAATTTTTTTTTTTCCCCTCCACCATTTGGGGGGGGTTAGCCACAGTGAAAAGGGGGTTTTGCCAAGTACCATGGGGGGGTTGCACAGGCCATGGGGGGGTTTTGCCACAGTGCCGGGGGTTTGCCCCGTGCCAGGGGAGGTTTTGCCACAGTGCCAGGGGCTTTACATCTAGGGAGGGTTTTGGGCCAAGTGCCATGGGGCTTCACCTAGGGGAGGTTAGCCACAGGGGCCCTGGGGTTTACACTAGGGGGGGTTTCACAGTACCAGGGCTTTAATTAGGGAGGTTAGCCACAGTGCCATGGGGGTCCATCCACATTAGGGAGGTTTGCCACGTGCCTGGGGTCCGTCCCCTTAGGGGGTTAACACAGTGCCCTGGGTTTACATCTAGGGAGGTTACCACATGCCGGGCTTTACATCTAGGGAGGTTTGCCACAGTGCCCGGGCTTTTTCTTAGGGAGGTTGCCACAGTGCCCTGGGCTTTAATCTAGGGGGGTTAGCCACAGTGCCCTAGGGGGGGTTAGCCAGTTTTCCATAGGGGTTAGACACAGGGCCATGGGGGTTTACTTCTGGATGACACTGCGCACTGTCACGGGCCCCCTCCCCGTTTCCGTCCTTACCTGGGGCCCCTGTGCGAACCCCCGTCGTACCTATGGGTTCCAACGCAGTTGTTTCCCGTTTTCGGGGGTCGCTGTGAGCGCTCCCGTAGCCCCGCTTACACCGGTTGCTGTCCTCCATTTGGCTGCTGCCCTGGTTCCCCTGTCCTTTAAAAGGGCGGCGGCCCAATCTTCCCCCCCCTTTATTCCACAGTGTGCGCAGGTTGGGCTTCCTCTGCCAATCCCCTTCCACCCTTGGGTTATAAATCTGTTTTCCCTACATCCCCCCTGATGCTTGTTGTTGTTGTTGTTTGTTGTCTCTTGGTGTAGTCTGTTGCTGTGTTTCCTGATCTTGTTTGTTAGCAGTCCGGTGTGCCCATGTGGTCTCTTTGTGTCTCTGTCTGTGTCTTTGTGAGTTTCCTTGCCTTGTTCTCTGCCCGTGTTCCTGCCCTGGTCATGCCTTGGTTTCTTGCCTGAGTTTAGCTTACGTCTCTGCTTATGTTCTTGGTGTCTTCAGTCTGTCTATTTATTGTTCCCTTTACCTTTTGCTTATCCTCCTGTTTGGCATCTGTTTTGTCCTGTCTTTGTTTGTACCTGCACATATTTACTTCTAGTCTGCTTTGTCTCTGTCCCTTATCCTGTTGGTGCCTAGCATTGGCACTTCTGGCCTGTCTGGTCAGCTGCCACTGCTGGGGACTGCTCTGGGATGGCGCCTGGTGGCTGTTGGGGTCAGTCAACCTTACCATCAAAGGCTCTGTGAAGATACCTATGCCCGATGGCCACTTGGTTAAGTCCCCTCCGAGCAAGCCTGGCAGTGGTCCAGTGGGTCCACTACCCGCTTTACCCGCTCATCCGTTACACGCACGGTAGACACAGGAACATTCAGGTCTTTGGAGATGGACTTGTAGCCTTGAGATTGCTCAGGCTTCCTCACAATTTGGATTCTCAAGTCCTCAGACAGTTCTTTGGTCTTCTTTCTTTTCTCCATGCTCAATGTGGTCACACAAGGACATAGGACAGAGGTTGAGTCAACTTTAATCCATGTCAACTGGCTGCAAGTGTGATTTAGTTATTGCCAACAGCTGTTAGGTGCCACAGGTAAGTTACAGGTGCTGTTTATTTCACAAATTAGAGAAGCATCACATGATTTTTCAAACAGTGCCAATACTTTCGTCCACCCTCTTTTTTATGTTTTATGTGGAATTATATCCAATTTGGCTTTATGACAATTCTTTTTGTGGTTTTCCATTGAAGACAAATTAAATGAAGATAATAATAAGAATTTGTGATTGCAATCATTTTCAGGAAGAAACTGAGTATTATCTGACAGAATTGCAGGGGTGCCAATACTTTTGGCCACCACTGTACGTCATAAATATCTTACTGATGCAGGTCCAGGAGGTGGCGCCCTTACTCCTCTGTGTCATGGCTGCTATAATATACGGATCTCCCATACAAGTATGCTAGGTGGGACCTGCACTTTTCTTGAGACTAGGGAGACGGTTACTCCCCATCCTGGCCTGTGCTGTAATATGTTAATATGCCATAAATATTAGAGCTAGAAATACCCCCCTTTAAAGAGGTGATCTCATCTCACATATTGATGGCATAGCGCTCGGATAGGCCACTTATGTGTAATAGGTGCAGATCCCAGCACTGAGCTCGCACCCATCTCAGGACCTGGCCCCGAAAGTCTCCGTTCAGAACGGAATGTTGGTCGCACACGGCTCTCTATTCTATGAGAGTTCCGAGTACAATCAGGTGGTCTGTATTTGGAACTGCCATAGAACAGAATGGAGAGTAAGGCTATGTTCACACGGCTTAAACTAGGACGTACCTCGCCCTGTATTTCGCGCCGTACTGCACAATACGACGAGCGGGGAGATAAGTGACATGCCAATTAGTCACGGCGTATACGCGCCGTGACTAATGAATGTCTATGGTGCCAGCAGGCTGCCGGCCCCCCCGCCCCCGAGCACATGGCGTAATTGCGGGCGAAATACGTCCTGCAATTATTGCCGTGTAAACCCTGCTTAAGAGTATGTTCACACAACGTTTTTCGGACCCAAAATGGATCCAAAAAACGTATCTAACAATGTGCAGTTTGATTTAAATTGGTTTCAATGTAAACACGCATCTCCGTTCAGATGAGTGATCGCCGATGTTTACTTGCGTCTTTTCAATGCGCTTTTCGGATCCGCTTTAAGAATTGACATGTCAATCCTACTTGCGTTTTACGCAAGTTAAATCTCCATAGGAAACAATGGAGTGCGCTTTTGGAGGCCGAAAAACGGATCCAAAAGCGCAACATACTTGGGTACGCATTGGATTAAAATTTGAAGTGTAATACACTAAATCGGTCCCAAGAGGTCTCATTTGATCTAGAAGAACTGTTTGAACTTTAGTAACCTAATGACCTATGTTAGGAAGCCCACTAGGGGGAGCTACCAGCATTTTACATGTGTTTCAGAGGAAGCCTAATAGAGGGCGCTATAACAGCATTTTACATGTGTTTCAGAGGAAGCCTAGGAGAGAGCGCTATAAGAGCATTTTACATGTGTTTCAGAGGAAGCCTAGGAGAGGGCGCTATAAGAGCATTTTACATGTGTTTCAGAGAAAGCCTAATAGAGGGCGCTATAACAGCATTTTACATGTGTTTCAGACGAAGCCTAGGAGAGAGCGCTATAAGAGCATTTTACATGTGTTTCAGAGGAAGCCTAGGAGAGGGCGCTATAAGAGCATTTTACATGTGTTTCAGAGAGCCTAATAGAGGGCGCTATAACAGCATTTTACATGTGTTTAATCTTATAAATCACTTTTATATATATTGAATGATATAAAAGCAGTTTTTTAGTATAGAATGGGCGTTTATAGAAATTATTGAAGTTTTTAATAATTTATTAATGTTTTAGATAAATAGTTTATTATAGAATGTTGAGTGGTTGTAGAATAATACTAACACCACTTAACATTCTATAATAAACTATTTATCTAAAACATTAATAAATTATTAAAAACTTCAATAATTTCTATAAACACCCATTCTATACTAAAAACGGCTTTTATATAATACAATACATATAAAAAGTGATTTATAAGATTAAACACATGTAAAATGCTGGTAGCGCCCTCTATTGGGCTTCCTCTAACACTACTACTTAACCACTTTCCACTCGAAGTGAAAATGAAGGTCATTAGGTTACTACAGTTCAAACAGTTCTTCTAATGAGACATCTAGGGGCCGATTTAGTGTATTACACTAAAGATTCTACCTTTTCAAACTACAACCTCTGTGGATGTTATCATTTGTAAATAGTCTCAAGTTCTTTGCCTGCATTTTATCTAGTGTATACTGTGGATATATATTGAAAAACGCATGCAAAACGCATCCATAAAAGCATCTGCAGCTGCGTTTTTGGATACGTTTTTTTGGATGCAGTTTCTCTTCTGGTAAAAAAAACGGATCAAAAAACTGATCCAAAACGTCGTGTGAACATACCCTAAAGGACGAGTGTGTATAAAAGTGCTTCTATAGTCTTCTGTTCTTCTTCTATTGCTGTGCCATGGTTAGTTAGATAGGAGTTAACCTGTTTGCAGCCTAGGAAATTGAGGATGTTGGCTCAGTGAGTTAGCAGCCTATTAGTGAGCCGACAGGGGGAGCTAGAGATTCCCGCAGTTAAATAGGAGAGACTGTCAGCTCAGCAATAGTTCTGGAGTTGGGTTTTCAAGTAGCTCAAAGTTGAGTTCCTGCAAAGAAAAAAAGGGAGACCCTACCTAGCTGCCGGCAATAGATAGGACAGGCCGATGCAGAACAGCAATAGCACAACTGTGAGTAGAACTGAAGAAAGCAGCTAAAGGAGCAGCAGAGCAAGGGCCACAGAGAGGAGTGAGAGCACAGTTGAGAGTGTCCGGAGTCACCAGATGCCAGCACCTTGCACGGCTGGACTGGGTGAGGGCCTGATGCCAGCATCTTGCACAGCTGGACTGGGTAAGGACCTGATGCCAGCATCTTGCACAGCTGGACTGGGTCAGTGTCTGATGCCAGCATCTTGCACAGCGGGACTGGGTGAGGGCCTGATGCCAGCACCTTGCACGGCTGGACTGGGTGAGGGCCTGATGCCAGCATCTTGCACAGCTGGACTGGGTAAGGACCTGATGCCAGCATCTTGCACAGCTGGACTGGGTCAGGGTCTGATGCCAGCATCTTGCACAGCTGGACTGGGTGAGGGTCTGATGCCAGAATCTTGCACAGCTGGACTGGGTCAGGGCCTGATGCCAGCATCTTGCACAGCTGGACTGGGTGAGGGTCTGATGCCAGCATCTTGCACAGCTGGACTGGGTGAGGGCCTGATGCCAGCATCTTGCACAGCTGGACTGGGTCAGGACCTGATGCCAGCATAGTGCACAGCTGGACTGGGTGAGGGCCTGATGCCAGCATAGTGCACAGCTGGACTGGGTGAGGGCCTGATGCCAGCATCTTGCACAGCTGCACTGGGTGAGGGCCTGATGCCAGCATCTTGCACAGCTGCACTGCGTGAGGGACGGACGCCAGCACCGTGCACAGCTGGACTGGGTGAGGGCCTGAAGCCAGCATCTTGCAGAGCTGGACTGGGTGAGGTCCTGATGCCAGCATCTTGCACAGCTGGACTGGGTGAGGGACTGATGCCAGCATCCTGCACAGCTGGACTGGGTGAGGACCTGATGCCAGCATCTTGCACAGCTGGACTGGGTCAGGACCTGATGCCAGCATCTTGCACAGCTGGACTGGGTGAAGGCCTGATGCCAGCATAGTGCACAGCAGGACTGGGTGAGGGTCTGATGCCAGCATCTTGCACGGCTGGACTGGGTGAGGGTCTGATGCCAGCAACTTCCACAGCTGGACTGGGTCAGGGTCTGATGCCAGCATCCTGCACGGCTGTACTGGGTGAGGGTCTGATGCCAGCATCTTGCACAGCTGGACTGGGTCAGGGTCTGATGCCAGCATCCTGCACGGCTGTACTGGGTGAGGGGCTGATGCCAGCATCTTGCACAGCTGGACTGGGTCAGGGACTGATGCCAGCATCGTGCAATGCTGGACTGGATGAGGGCCTGATGCCAGCATCCTGCACAGCTGGATTGGGTCAGGACCTGATGCCAGCATCTTGCACAGCTGGACTGGGTGAGGGCCTGATGCCAGCATCTTGCACAGCTGGACTGGGTGAGGGCCTGATGCCAGCATCTTGCACAGCTGGACTGGGTCAGGGTCTGATGCCAGCATCCTGCACGGCTGGACTGGGTGAGGGCCTGATGCCAGCATCTTGCACAGCTGGACTGGGTGAGGGACTGATGCCAGCATCTTGCACAGCTGGACTGGGTCAGGGCCTGATGCCAGCATCTTGCACAGCTGGACTGGGTGAGGGTCTGATGCCAGCAACTTGCACAGCTGGACTGGGTCAGGGTCTGATGCCAGCATCGTGCACAGCTGGACTGGGTGAGGGACTGATGCCAGCATCTGGCACAGCTGGACTGGGTCAGGGCCTGATGCCAGCATCTGGCACACTGGACTGGGTGAGGGTCTGATGCCAGCATCTTGCAACGCTGGACTGGTGTGAGGGCCTGATGCCAGCATCTTGCACAGCTGGACTGGGTCAGGGTCTGATGCCAGCATCCTGCACAGCTGGACTGGGTCAGGACCTGATGCCAGCATCTTGCACAGCTGGACTGGATGAGGGCCCGATGCCAGCATCTTGCACAGCTGGACTGGGTGAGGGCCCGATGCCAACATCTTGCACAGCTGGACTGGGTCAGGGCCCGATGCCAACATCTTGCACAGCTGGACTGGGTCAGGACCTGATGCAAGCATCCTGCACAGCTGGACTTGGGACTGGGTCAGGGTCTGATGCCAGCATCGTCCACAGCTGGACTTGGGACTGGGTCAGGGTCTGATGCCAGCATCTTGCACAGCTGGACTTGGGACTGGGTCAGGGTCTGATGCCAGCATCTTGCACAGCTGGACTTGGGACTGGGTCAGGGTCTGATGCCAGCATCTTGCACAGCTGGACTGGGTGAGGGCCTGATGCCAGCAACTTGCACAGCTGGACTGGGTGAGGGCCTGATGCCAGCATAGTGCACAGCTGGACTGGGTGAGGGCCTGATGCCAGCATCTTGCACAGCTGCACTGGGTGAGGGCCTGATGCCAGCATCTTGCACAGCTGCACTGGGTGAGGGACTGATGCCAGCCTAGTGCACAGCTGGACTGGGTGAGGGCCTGATGCCATCAACTTGCTCAGCTGGACTGGGTGAGGGACTGATGCCAGCATCTTTCTCAGCTGGACTGGGTGAGGGTCTGATGCCAGCATAGTGCACAGCTGGACTGGGTGAGGGTCTGATGCCAGCAACTTCCACAGCTGGACTGGGTCAGGGTCTGATGCCAGCATCCTGCACGGCTGTACTGGGTGAGGGTCTGATGCCAGCATCTTGCACAGCTGGACTGGGTCAGGGTCTGATGCCAGCATCTTGCACAACTGGACTGGGTCAGGGTCTGATGCCAGCATCTTGCACAGCTGGACTGGGTGAGGGTCTGATGCCAGCATCCTGCACGGCTGGACTGGGTGAGGGTCTGATGCCAGCATCTTGCACAGCTGGACTGGGTCAGGGCCTGATGCAAGCATCTTGCACAGCTGGACTGGGTGAGGGCCTGATGCCAGCATAGTGCACAGCTGGACTGGGTGAGAAACTGATGCCAGCATCTTGCACAGCTGGACTGGGTGATGGCCTGATGCCAGCATCCTGCACAGCTGGACTGGGTGAGGGTCTGATGCCAGCATCCTGCACAGCTGGACTGGGTGATGGCCTGATGCCAGCATCCTGCACAGCTGGACTGGGTGAGGGCCTGATGCCAGCATCTTGCACAGCTGGACTGGGTCAGGGTCTGATGCCAGCATCTTGCACAGCTGGACTGGGTGAGGGGCTGGTGCCAGCAGCTTGCACAGCTGGACTGGGTCAGGGTCTGATGCCAGCATCTTGCACAGCTGGACTGGGTGAGGGTCTGATACCAGCATCTTGCACAGCTGGACTGGGTCAGGGTCTGATGCCAGCATCCTGCACAGCTGGACTGGGTCAGGACCTGATGCCAGCATCTTGCACAGCTGGACTGGCTGAGGGCCCGATGCCAGCATCTTGCACAGCTGGACTGGGTGAGGGCCTGATGCCACCATCTTGCACAGCTGGACTGGGTCAGGGACAGATGCCATCATCTTGCACAGCTGGACTGGGTGAGGGTCTGATGCCAACATCTTGCACAGCTGGACTGGGTCAGGACCTGATGCCAGCATCTTGCACAACTGGACTGGGTCAGGACCTGATGCCAGCATCTTGCACAACTGGACTGGGTCAGGACCTGATGCCAGCATCCTGCACAGCTGGACTGGGTCAGGACCTGATGCCAGCATCTTGCACAGCTGGACTGGGTCAGGACCTGATGCCAGCATCCTGCACAGCTGGACTGGGTCAGGGCCTGATGCCAGCATCCTGCACAGCTGGACTTGGGACTGGGTCAGGGTCTGATGCCAGCATCTTGCACAGCTGGACTTGGGACTGGGTCAGGGTCTGATGCCAGCATCTTGCACAGCTGGACTGGGTCAGGGTCTGATGCCAGCATCCTGCACAGCTGGACTGGGTGAGGGCCTGATGCCAGCATCTTGCACAGCTGGACTGGGTGAGGGTCTGATGCCAGCATCTTGCACAGCTGGACTTGGGACTGGGTCAGGGTCTGATGCCAGCATCTTGCACAGCTGGACTGGGTGAGGGCCTGATACCAGCATCTTGCAGCCTGGACTGGGTGAGGGTCTGATGCCAGCATAGTGCACAGCTGGACTGGGTCAGGGTCTGATGCCAGCATCTTGCACAGCTGGACTGGGTCAGGGCCTGATACCAGCATCTTGCACAGCTGGACTGGGTGAGGGTCTGATGCCAGCATCCTGCACAGCTGGACTGGGTGAGGGCCTGATGCCAGCATCTTGCACAGCTGGACTTGGGACTGGGTCAGGGTCTGATGCCAGCATCTTGCACAGCTGGACTGGGTGAGGGCCTGATACCAGCATCTTGCACAGCTGGACTGGGTGAGGGTCTGATGCCAGCATAGTGCACAGCTGGACTGGGTCAGGGTCTGATGCCAGCATCTTGCACAGCTGGACTGGGTCAGGGCCTGATACCAGCATCTTGCACAGCTGGACTGGGTGAGGGCCTGATACCAGCATCTTGCACAGCTGGACTGGGTGAGGGTCTGATGCCAGCATAGTGCACAGCTGGACTGGGTCAGGGTCTGATGCCAGCATCTTGCACAGCTGGACTGGGTCAGGGGCTGATACCAGCCTCTTGCACCGATGGACTGGGTCAGGGTCTGATGCCAGCATCTTGCACAGCTGGACTGGGTGAGGGTCTGATACCAGCATCTTGCACAGTGGACTGGGTGAGGGGCCCGATACCAGCATCTTGCCCACTGGACTGGGTGAGGGTCTGATGCCAGCATAGTGCACAGCTGGACTGGGTCAGGGTCTGATGCCACATCTTGCACAGCTGGACTGGGTTAGGGCCCGATGCCAGCATCTTGCACAGCTGGACTGGGTCAGGGTCCGATGCCAGCATCTTGCACAGCTGGACTGGGTCAGGGTCCGATGCCAGCATCTTGCACAGCTGGACTGGGTCAGGACCTGATGCCAGCATCTTGCACAGCTGGACTGGGTCGGAAACCCGATGCCAGATCTTGCAACAGCTGGACTGGGTCAGGACCTGATGCCAGCATCTTGCACAGCTGGACTGGGTCAGGTTCCGATGCCAGCATCTTGCACAGCTAGACTGGGTCAGGACCTGATGCCAGCATCCTGCACAGCTGGACTGGGTGAGGGCCTGATGCCAGCATCCTGCACAGCTAGACTGGGTCAGGACCTGATGCCAGCATCTTGCACAGCTGGACTGGGTCAGGGTCTGATGCCAGCATCTTGCACAGCTGGACTGGGTCAGGACCTGATGCCCGCATCTTGCACAGCTGGACTGGGTTAGTAAAGGAAGTTGTCCCGGGAACAACTTGAAGACAGGTGTATTTATTGTACTGTTGTGACCGGTGCTTTGCACCACATGAGTTACTACTACTCATACCATCCGGGTACACTCCACCCACCATCCGCAATACACCCTAGCCTGCCCTATTTTACATGGAGACTAAGGGGCCCATTCTCACAATAGATGTGAGGGTCACATATTGATGACATATCCTGTTGATAAGCTATCAATGTGCCAGATAAGAATACCCATGTAAGACTGAAAATACCTTTGATATTATGGAACCCCTCTCGTACAACACCCAGGCCTGACCTAAAGGGGAGACGAATGGGTTGCTTGTACTCAGCTTTGAGAGACAAGTAAGGGGTGGAAGTGATGCCAATTCTAGGCAGAATACAGACAGTGAGGTGTGCGCCATGAGCACAAAAGGACAAGCAAAAGTCAGCTGGATTGACAGGTAGCACCCAGGCTCATCCAAGTGAGGTATGACTGCCCTGTAGAGTTAAAGGAGTACTCTCCCCACACTGATTAGCCTTAAACATGCAAGCAAAGGTAAATAAAGACTGTTACCAAATACATTGCTGTTCTGAATTTGCTTCCTTTCAGAGTCAGACCAGTTCTTAACTCCTGCATGTGTACACAAGCTTCCTTAGTTACTGACTTCGCTCTACTCTAGCAGTGGTCGGGATTGTGACGTCAATTACTGCTGTCTTATCAGCGGCACAGGAGCTTGTCTATCTTTCTTAATGACAAGCTTTAACCCTTTAGAGCTCTGTAGCCTTCTATTCTGTTTAGACCCCTCAATCACCAATGTCCCTCTGAAAGCCTCAGCTAGGAACAGCGGAGCTAAAATAGTCAGTCACGGGTGCAGAAACGCCCACAGCCTGACCAGAAAGTGTGGAGCCTTAAGCTGTAGAACCACCCACAGCCGGAACAGGAGGTGGGAGCCTGAAGCTGTAGAACGGCCCACATCCTGAACAGGAAGTGGGAGGCTGGAGCTATTAAACCGCCCACGGCCTGAAAAGGAAGTGGGAGCCTGAAGCTGTAGAACCGCCCACGGCCTGACCAGGAAGCGGGAGCCTGAAGCTGTAGAACCGCCCACAGCCTGAATAGGAAGTGGGAGCCTGAAGCTGCAGAACCGCCCACGGCCTGACCAGGAAGCGGGAGCCTGAAGCTGTAGAACCGCCCACGGCCTGACCAGGAAGCGGGAGCCTGAAGTTGTAGAACCGCCCACGGCCTGAACAGGAAGTGCATGCTTGAAGCTGTAGAACTGGCCACAGCCTGAACAGGAAGCGGGAGCCTGAAGTTGTAGAACCGCCTACAGCCTGAACAGGAAGCGGGAGCCTGAAGTTGTAGAACCACCCACAGCCTGAACAGGAAGCGGGAGCCTGAAGTTGTAGAACCGCCCACAGCCTGAAGAGGAAGCGGGAGCCGGAAGCTGTAGAACCGCCCACGGCCTGACCAGAAAGCGGGAGCCTGAAGCTGTAGAACCGGCCACAGCCTGACCAGGAAGCGGGAGCCTGAAGCTGTAGAACCGCCCACAGCCTGAACAGGAAGCGGGAGCCTGAAGCTGTAGAACCGCCCACAGCCTGAACAGGAAGCGGGAGCCGGAAGCTGTAGAACCGCTCACAGGCTGAACCAGAAGCGGGAGCCTGAAGTTGTAGGGCCGCCCACAGCCTGAATAGGAAGTGGGAGCCTGAAGCTACAGAACCGCCCACAGCCTGACCAGGAAGCGGGAGCCTGAAGCTGCAGAACCGCCCACAGCCTGACCAGGAAGCGGGAGCCTGAAGCTGCAGAACCGCCCACAGCCTGAACAGGAAGTGAGGGCCTGAAGCTGCAGAACCGCCCACAGCCTGAACAGGAAGCGGGGGCCTGAAGCTGCAGAACCGCCCACAGCCTGAACAGGAAGCGGGGGCCTGAAGCTGCAGAACCGCCCACAGCCTGAACAGGAAGCGGGGGCCTGAAGCTGAAGAACCGCCCACAGCCTGAACAGGAAGCGGGGGCCTGAAGCTGGAGAACCGCCCACAGCCTGAATAGGAAGTGGGAGCCTGAAGCTGCAGAACCGCCCACGGCCTGACCAGGAAGCGGGAGCCTGAAGCTGTAGAACCGCCCACGGCCTGACCAGGAAGCGGGAGCCTGAAGTTGTAGAACCGCCCACGGCCTGAACAGGAAGTGCATGCTTGAAGCTGTAGAACCGGCCACAGCCTGAACAGGAAGCGGGAGCCTGAAGTTGCAGAACCGCCTACAGCCTGAACAGGAAGCGGGAGCCTGAAGTTGTAGAACCGCCCCACAGCCTGACCAGGACGTGGGAGCCTGAAGATGAAGAACCGCCCACAGCCTGAATAGGAAGTGGGAGCCTGAAGCTGTAGAACCGCCCACGGCCTGACCAGGAAGCGGGAGCCTAAAGCTGTAGAACCGCCCACAGCCTGACCAGGAAGCGGGAGCCTGAAGCTGTAGAACCGCCCACAGCCTGAACAGGAAGCGGGAGCCTGAAGCTGTAGAACCGCCCACAGCCTGAACAGGAAGCGGGAGCCGGAAGCTGTAGAACCGCTCACAGGCTGAACCAGAAGCGGGAGCCTGAAGTTGTAGTGCCGCCCACAGCCTGAATAGGAAGTGGGAGCCTGAAGCTGCAGAACCGCCCACAGCCTGACCAGGAAGCGGGAGCCTGAAGCTGTAGAAACGCCCACAGCCTGAACAGGAAGTGAGGGCCTGAAGCTGCAGAACCGCCCACAGCCTGAACAGGAAGCGGGGGCCTGAAGCTGCAGAACCGCCCACAGCCTGAACAGGAAGCGGGGGCCTGAAGCTGCAGAACCGCCAACATCATGAACCGGAAGGGGGGGCCTGAAGCTGCAGAACCGCCCACAGCCTGAACAGGAAGCGGGGGCCTGAAGCTGCAGAACCGCCCACAGCCTGAACAGGAAGCGGGGCCTGAAGCTGCAGAACCGCCCACAGCCTGAACAGGAAGCGGGGGCCTGAAGCTGCAGAACCGCCCACAGCCTGAATAGGAAGTGGGAGCCTGAAGCTGTAGAACCACCCTCAGCAGGTAAAACTACAGTAATTCATATCTCCTCCCTCTGCTGTAAATTATAATGGGCTGGAGTCAGAAGAAGGAAACTCAGCTAATACAGCGCATGCGCTCTCTCAGTTTAGCCACCATTACAGCTCCTACAGAATTTTCCAACCAGAGTCCTGTTATGCAAAATTGATAGGAACAGACACACAGCTTAGCCTAATTGTGCACATTTGCAGAACAGCTGGGTGACCACACCTATGGGTGCTACTGACTGTCACCCAAAGAAACAGGTTTTTTTTTGTTTTTTTTTTAACAACTTGAAAGATGATCCAAGAATGTAACCAAACACACAAAAAATTGTGAAAAATGGATTTAAAAAAATGTTGTATTTAGCACGGTATAAATCACAGGCGAGTGGCAATTGTTCAGCTTCTTACAGAGACACAGAAACACTTTCTTCTCCCCGTTTGTAACTCGTAGTCTCCATGTATACAGCACCGGTATGGCAGATCATGCTGGTCTTGGTGTCCTTTCATGACGGCAATGTAAGCAGCAGTATCAGTACAATAAAGAGAACAACCACCAGGGCGGCGATAGCGCACCATTGTCGGCGGTCTGTAAAAGAGAGAAACACCCATTATTGTTCCAGTCCAAAAGGAGAACAAGACCTAAGGAGGAAATAAATATGGGTCCTAGGGGTGCGTAAACATGGGGCAAATCATGTAGTCTATGAACATGACATGATCAGTGAGAGATCGGAGGGAACACTAGAGCATATACAAAAAAAAGGGGACATTATGGCCCAAAAAATTGTCGTGTTTTTTGAGTAAGTATTCACAGCTCAATGGCTGGACTAGACTGAACCCAGCAGCAGGCGACTCTGGCCTATATGCTACCTAGGAAAAATTAACAGGTGCAGCTAATTACTGAGCAGCAGCTCACATACCCCACCACTAGGGGAACAATTAGATGATTAACTGCACATTAACTTAATACCTGTTCACACCAGCATGCGGAAAAGCCACAGTATAATACATGGGGAGATTGCACAAATGCAAAATTTCCAATAGAACAATCACTCAGATGTCCTCCATGCATGAAGAGGTGGTTGCTGGTACTACAATTGCATATAAATAAGGCGATACAGAAGGGTGCCATAAATACAGATACGTGTGGTGCACCATGCTGGCTTACAACCTATTAGTGACACCCATACTATTAGACCATGCGGGCTGCCCAGCACTTTCTGGGTGTCCAAAACAAGACACAGGCACCCTCCGCTCCCCTGCACTGTTGGGCAGATAAAAAATATGACATACTTGATTAGCTTAATTAGCTGCACCTGTTAATTTTTCCCAGGTAGCACATGGGCCAGAGATGCCTGCTACTGGGTTCAGTCTAGTCCAGCCATTGAGCTGTAGGGGCATAGGGGCCAGTGTTGCCTGCTACTGGGTTCAGTCTAGTCCAGCCATTGAGCTGTAAATATGGCCCAAAAACTGTCGTGTTTTTAAATTTTCTGGTAGGGAAATTTCTAAAAAAAAAAAAAAAAGTCTTGGAAAACCTCTTCAACGTCAATGGGAGATGACAAAGCTGCAGGACAGGTTGAGTTGCAGATTTTAGTGCAGATCCCCCCCACCCCCACACCACACACACACACACACATTGAATTAAATATAAAACAATCCACAGCAGATCTGTCCTGTGTGAACACGCCCTAAAAGTTACCAACCTGCTCCATGCACACCGATTCCACCATTGACTTACAAGGCTCTCCATAACCTCTCCCCTCCATACATCTCTCCATAACCTCTCCCCTCCATACATCTCTGCCTTAATCTCCAGATACCTCCCCTCATGCAACCTCCGCTCCTCTCAGGACCTTCTTCTCCTCTGCTCTCTTCCTATCAGCTCCTCACATAACCGTCTCCAAGACTTCTCTCGTGCTTCCCCCACACTCTGGAACTCACTGCCCCAACACCTCAGACTCTCCCCAATTTTCACCAGCTTCAAAAGCAACCTGAAAACCCATCTCTTCAGGAAACAGTCCAAGACACACAAAGTCCAGCTCACTTGAATGAATAATTGATTGTGGACAGCCAGCAGGTGCACGGTTCTGGCTGGGAGGCACCAGCCTGTGAACTAGAGACAAGAAATCCGCATGGATGGCGGAAAAGATCCAGCACCGTTGGATAAATAAAATAATCTTCTTTATTGTATCAAATCATTAAAATCCAGACACGACAGACAGAGCCAACGCGTTTTGGGTAAGCACCCTTAATCATGACTTAAGGGTGCTTACCCGAAACGCGTTGGCTCTGTCTGTCGTGTCTGGATTTTAATGATTTGATACAATAAAGAAGATTATTTTATTTATCCAACGGTGCTGGATCTTTTCCGCCATCCATGCGGATTTCTTGTCTCCATCTCTTCAGGAGCCAATAACCTCACTGCCCCTACACCCCACAAACATGTCTGCCCCTCACCTCCTGTCTCTTTCCCCCTTCCTTGTAGATTGTAAGCCCTCGCGGGGTAGGGTCCTCTCTCCCTCTGTACCAGTTGTCAGTCATTTATCATTGCCATTGTACTTGTTGAACATATGTTTTGTGACCCTCCTCGAACGTACAGCGCCCTGGAACTAATGGCGCTCTAAAATAAATACAACTAACGTGACCCATGACCCTGGCAGAACCTATGGAACAGCTCTACACTAGGTTATGTGAACAGGTGCCCTGTATCCATGGCAAGTATTAACCTCGCCACTTACAAATACTTGACACAATCACATTTTGGCAGAGGAGCCAGCAATATGAAAATAGGTTTTCCAAACTTAAAAGCCCCCGAGTTACATTAGTAAAAGGGAAAAGGACACCTGCAAATGACCGACTATGGGAGAAAGCGAACGAATTCTAGAGAGAACAAAGAGATTAATGGAAGTTTAAGCAATATAAGGAACATTGGAAAATCTTATAGAAAACATGGGACAAATCTTAGGGTATGTTCACACGATATATTGCGGCGCGCAATACATCGTGTCTTTTGGGAGCTCGTGCTGATCAGCGCGTACTCCCGCGGTGCAGAGGGTTAAAGGGGGCGGAAGCCCGCCGGCCCCATAGACTTGCATTACTCGTGGCGCTTATTCGCTGCAAGTAATTGCCATGTCACTTATCTCCCCGCGCGTACAATACGATTGTATTGTACGCGCGGGGGGACGAGGCATAATCCATAGTTCTCTATGAAATGCGCGCCGAAATTACCCTGTGTGAACATAGCCTTAAAGGAGTTGTCTCCCTTCAGAGTTTCAGAGAATGCATGAATGAAATACACTGCCACTTCCTGGTTCAGACTGACTCATTTGCATAAGCTCCATGCTTGTACAGCTCAGTGGGGTGCTGTGCTTTCAGATGCTAATTAGATCAGATTAGCTTCTCAAACTACTAACAGAACTTCTTATCTGATCCCCAAAACAAAAGCCCTAATTACAGTTCTGTTTATTTTACATAAATCAAGCTTTTTACTGCTGAGCAGCACAGGACACTGCTGAGACCTGTGTGATGACTTCACTCACTGTTATCTCATTGAACAAACAGCAGGGGGAGAATTGTTTACAGGTCTGTTACTGAGGGAACTGAAATAGCCAGGGAGGTCATAAATTCACTTGTATCTCCTTAGGGAAAACAGAGGAACAAAGCAATATATTTGGAAAATGTCTATTTTGTGTTCCCTACAATTTGAAAGCTATTCTTTGTAGCGAGACAACCCCTTTAAATATATGAAAAAAAACTTTGAGATTCTTAGTTCACATGTTTTGATCAAAAAATGCTTGGGCAACCCTCGGCTTACAACGGGATCTCAAGGCGGGTGGTCCTACTCTATCTTTACCTCGCAGAGTCTAATTCAGACTTCTCACTGGGTCAACAGACCTCCATAATCCAGGGAGAAAAATTAAAAAAAGCACCAACCTTGCAAGCTGCACTGATATAACAGACTGTGGAGGTGGGCGTGGTGCAAGAGACCAAAATGGAGGCATCAAAACATGTGAACTAAGAATCTCAAAGTTTTTTTCGTGTATTGTATATAGCATAAATGCTTCTTTAGAGGTTTCCATGTATTGTATAGCCCTCTTAGCAGATGGTGTGCCACTGGTACTGGAATGCGTGTGTATATATATGCCGCAACCATGCGCGTGGCACCCAGGTTCACATTGTGTTTTTCAGAAATGTTTTTTTGTGCAGAACTATACGTTGTATTTGGCATATATTGCTTATACAGGAAGGAATGGATGCCTCCATCCTGGTTTCTTGCACCCCGCCCACCTCCACAGGCTGTTACATCAGTGCAGCTTGCAGGGTTGGTGCCCGTTTTTATTTTCCTCTCTGGATTATGGAGGTCTGTTGACCCAATGAGAAGTCTGAATTTGACTCTAGTGAGAGGTAAAAATAGAGTAGGACCACCCGCCTTGATATCCCGTTGATAGCAGGGTGTGGCTTAAGCATTTTTTGATCAAAACTGGTGAACTAAGAATCTCAAAGTTTTTTTTCATATGTTATAGATGGCATAAATGCTTCTTTAGAGGTTTCCATGTATTGCATAGCCAACATAGCCTTAAAGACACCAGAACATTTGCTATAAATGCAACCTATTGTTCTCTGTTGTCAGTCTGGAAGAAAAATGAATGAAACAAACTGCGGACTGATAGGAAGAGGAGTAAGGTTATGTTCACACTGTGTGTTGGATCTGAAAAATGCATTCAAAAGCGCTGTGTTAATCGCATCTAACACGCAGCTGTGCGTTTGGATGCATTTTGGCTGCAGCAGGATCGGACCCTATAATTTTAAATAGGGCTCCTGCTGCGTCAAACGGATTCAGAATTGACATGACGATTTTTTGAACGAATCCGAAAGACGCGTGTAAAACACGCATTGGCGATCACTCGTCTGTACGCTGATGCGTGTTTTACATTGAAGCTAATGTAAGGGTAGGTTCACACGGCTTATTTTGCCACGTATTTGGACGCGCATTTCGATTGAATTGTACTTGCCGGGGGAGAAAAGCGACATGTCAATTGTTAAATTTGCCAAAGAACTCATATACAGCTTCGTTTTGTATATATTCGGATGGCGGGGTCCGAAAATGATTTACTGACCCGTTTATGGGCTTTTATTAATGTATTATATTCTTCATATGGGAATGGTTCAGTAAGAATCCCTTACCTATTACGGGTGAAATTTGTCCCTTGGTTGCTTGTGCGCATGCACACCGTATGCAGTACGCGTGTGCAGTGGGGGAATGCACTACCAAGAACAAAAATAGTCTATGCGCATGCACTGTCTATCAACGCATGCGCACATGTATACTGCAGCTGGAGTAATGTTTCTAATGGATATAAGGGCTAGTATACTGTGGATATCCCTGTGGAGGATAATGGTGGACCCGGCGCACTCAGCAAAAATCGGCGTCTCAGGCAATGGTATAATTAAACCATCAATATTTTATTCTAAAACACTCGGAGATTTCAGGCCCCGACAGAATTAAAACAAGTTAGAACGATAAAAACAAGTGCACAGTCGACGCGTTTCGCACGGAAACCCCGCGCTTCCTCAGGACAGATCTGTCCTATTTTTGCTGAGTGCGCCGGGTCCTCCATTATCCTCCACAGGGATATCCACAGTACTTCTCGCCAGGTTCATTACAGGACCTCGATATTTTCCGGACCAAGGCAGCCGTGCAGAGGGCGACGGAAAAAACAGCTCTTCAAACACATCTGAGTGCTGTGCCTCTCCTTTGCACAACTCCATAAGGTGAGCTCATTACTTGCTAATTTATATTTTCTTTTTAAAGTTTTACACTATTATGTGCCCCCTCCTGTTTTTTCTCCTTTTCTCTAAGGGCTAGTATATATAGTCTCTTATCAACTAGATCATGTGAGGTGAAACTGTAGAGGACTGGCTAAGAATAGGGCTATAAGTGCAAACTACCGAATGCCAGCGCGGATAGGTCTTGCTTTATGGAGCAAAGTACTTACTGCATCGAGTGGTAAATCGTCTCAGGAGTTCTAGATTACATATTAATGAATTAGGGGTTTTTTATGTTTACTTGTATAAGATAATGCAACATTTTTGTACCCTTAGGACCTTATGTATGAAGACTGCGTTGCCCATAGCCACCGACCCGAGCCCAGCTTTTGTTTCATAGAGTGCTCTGGAAAAATGCTGAGCTCCGGCGGGTGGCTCTGGGCAACATAGACCGTCTTGCTGCGAGATAGTCTTCATACATAAAGGCCCTTAGGCTATGTTCACACGGCTTATTTCGGGGCGTATTTACGGATGTATTTACGTCCGCAAATACGTCCCGAAATAAGTTTCAAATACGTGTCACAAAGTGTGGCACGTATTTTGCGTCGTAAATACATTCCCCATTCTTTATTATGGGGATTTACGTTGCAAAATACACCTCAATAAGTGACAGGGAACTTAATTTTACGATCGTATTTACGGACGTATTTACGCCCGCAAATACGTCGCGAAAATACGCCTCGTGTGAACGACGAGGCATATTTTACATTGGAATCAATGCTAATCTAATTGTTCATTATTTGAAACGTATTTGCGGACATATTTGCGGACGTAAATACGTCCCGAAATAAGCCGTGTGAACATAGCCTTAAAGTGTCTATAGCACGTAATATTAATTTTGCACGTGTCCCAAGACTTTCTATGTGTTTATTTTAATGTTCTTGTAATTGCCAATCACTGATGGGTTTCTAAACCCCTTATATGCATGTGCAGCATCACTGGAGGAAAGCAATGGCTAATCTGCAACGCTGCAGTGACCTGGGTCATTAGAACATCATTTGATTCAACATTGGACTGCGGCCACTTTTTTTGCAAAGGTTTTGGAGCCCGGGTCCGCACCTTTTTTTGTTTTTTTACTTTACACAATCATACATAGTTATTTGAGGTCTATTCTGTATGGGATTCTTTTAGAATAAATTATGTATATGTTTTTCATTATGGGGGGAGTGCACAAACAAATCCACCATTGTTTTATTTGTATTGTTTTTTTTTTTTTTTCTTTCCAATTTACTTTTTATGGCTTTTACCATTTAAATGTAATCATTTCGCATTCAAAAAAGACAATTAAATTCTCAGTTATAAAAAAAAAAATGTAATCATTTCACTCTTTGGGTCTAGAGGAGCATGGGGGATATATAATTAGATTTACAGTAATACCCCGTTCTCCATCGCTTCGGTCTCCGTCATTTCACAGTTTCATCAACATCAATGTTGCAAAAAACCCTTGTTATCTGTCATTTGGCTTCACAGATGTATTCCTTCAGAGTCAATATCCGTGAAGGCAGCCATCCCTCAGGCGACATTCACATGGGGTAAATTACGGTAATCCACAGTTCTCATAAAGAACTATGAATGACGCCTCCTCTCCCTGCTCATACAATACGATCGTGACATATCAATACGATAAGTGAAATGTCAATTTCTTGCGGCAAATACACGCCGCGAGTAATGAATGTCAATGGGGCCAGTACGGTACGCGCCGCAGTGCATTGTGTGAACATACCCTTATTCACTGCAGCTATTTTAATTGGTACCGTAAAGCCCCATCATCGCTTACTGTATCCCACTCACAATGTTCTTTATGCCTCATCACATTATAACATTCTGTACTGTACTTTTTTTCTGTCTCGTCACATTATAATATTATACTGTACTTTTTTTTTTTTTCTGCCTCATTAGCCATCAGACTTTTCTGGAACGTAACCCCAGCGCATAATGGGGTATCCCAGTATTCAGTGGTTATATATATATATATATATATATATATATATATATATATATATACATTGATATTTATATATATATATATATAAAATAGTAGTTCTTATTATTATTACATATTTGATTTAAAATTTTCTATTAAATGTGTTTCTGTATTTTTTGCATTACAGCGTAATTTTTTAAAGGGGTTGTCTCACTACATTGATTCGTCCTGTTTTCTTGGTTTCACTTTGAATTCAGGGCGCGTTTACTAGGCTGCAGTAGAAGCCAGGTTTTGTAGCTAAAAGCAACCAGTGCCACAGCCCGTCAGGAGAGATCAACAGGTCTGTAGCTATAGCGACCAGCATTGGCAGCCCCAAAAAGGGGAGATCCAAACAGGTCTGTAGCTATAGCCAACCAGTGCCAGCAGCCTGTCATTGATTCATCCTGTTTCTTAGGTTTCACTTGCACCATCAGGAAGATCAAAGCAGGTCTGTAGCTATAGCAACCAGTGCCAGCAGCTGTCAGGAGAGATCAAACAGGTCTGTAGCTATAGCGACCAGCATTGGCAGCCTATAAGGAGAGATCAAACAGGTCTGTAGCTATAGCAACCAGTGCCAGCAGCCTGTCAGGAGAGATCAAACAGGTCTGAGCTATAGCAACCAGTGCTGGCAGCCTATCAGGAGAGATCAAACAGGTCTGTAGCTATAGCGACCAGTGCTGGCAGCCTATCAGGAGAGATCAAACAGGTCTGTAGCTATAGCGACCAGTGCTGGCAGCCTATCAGGAGAGATCAAACAGGTCTGTAGCTATAGCAACCAGTGCTGGCAGCCTATCAGGATAGATCAAACAGGTCTGTAGCTATAGCGACCTGAGGAGCTGATGCAGCCCATACAAGCGGGGATATCTAGGAATAGGTAGGACACTGTTAATGGACACATATTACAAAGTGACTTGTTTTTGCAAGATCTTTAACATAAAAAGCAGCGATCCTTGTAGCGAGACAACCCCTTTAAGTTTTTTTCATTCCCATTAAAAGAATTTGACTTTTAACAGTATTCCTTACACTGTACTGCCGATGCTTCTGTCAGGGTATACATGACATCCGCACTAACTAAACAGACCCAAAGGCTTATATTTGCCTTATCATAATTTCCCAGTCAGCTTCAGTTTCACTGGGCCAGGACTAAGGGGACTCTAGTCCGTGGTCAGCACTGCAATGTACACTGCCCAACATGAACTGCTGGGATTGGAGTTGGTGGGCTGTCAATCAAAGCTGTCCACTAGCAGTCGAGTGCACAATCACCATCATGTAAGTAATCATATGAAAGGGGCTTAAAAGGGGTTCTGCCATGAACTACAGATTTAAGACAAAAAAAAAAAAAAAAAAAGACACTCTCAAAAGGCTCGTCAGAATCTTCATTCATCTCCCTGTGAGGTTTTCTGTGCTAATTTGTGTGCTTCACTGCAGAATTTTACCTTTGCCCTGTAAAACTACAATCCCAGGATCCTCTCCTGTGCTTTGTCCATTTCCCTCCTAACTTCAGTCTCAGCGCAGAGTCCCTCATGTTGAGAGCCTTAAAGGGGTTTTCTCACCATGCAGTTTCACAGGCAGCTTCAGACTCACACTTCCTGGTCAGGCTGTGGGCAGGTCTATAGCAGTGATTGACACCAAGATCTGCTATTCCCTGTTACAGTGACATGACTGCAGGAGATTTAGAAACTGCAGTATACAAGGCTACAGATCTGTAAAGGGTGAAAGCTTCTCATTTACTTAGATAACCAAAGTCCGCTGCTAGAGATAAAACTGCAGGGAATGACTCACCATTAACGGACTGCAGCTTGTGGAGCAATCAGATAAGAGACAGAGGAGAGTGAAGTGGTCAGTGGCCAAAAGAAACTTGTGTGTTCTAAGAGGAGATAAAAAAATCTTTATCTCCTGAACAAAGCAAAATCTAAACAGCAATGTATTTGGTATTGGTCTTCATTTACCTTTCCCTACATGTTAAAAGCTGATCACTTGGTGAGAAAACCCCTTTAAGGATGTAGAAACAGAGGGGTGTGGCTTGAAAGACTGCCCTGAAAAAAGCCACACCCTTTAAGGCCTGGACACAAAGCTCTTTCCTGTGTAAGGAGACACAGAATTACTGAGTTTCCGGTCAAACAGCTGTTATAGAAAGCTCAAACAAATTTCATAAAAGTGCCGAATGAAGGGGGAGGTGTTATTTAGAAAATAATAAAAAACTTTGTCCACTGGACCAACCCTTTAAAATTGGCATATGGCTCAGGTATCCGCCCCAGTTGTCACCTCTTACCACTGGTCATATGCGACACTTTGGCCATTCTTTTGAGGACGGTGTCCATGCGGCTTTGAGTATTGTCCATCTCATAGGAAAACTCATCGAGCATCCTGGGTAACACAGGAGACATGTGTCAGATAGTTACAGGGTATATACAATGGTAGATATCACAGTACAAGCAGCGTATGCTGGCGACTCACACAGCCTGCTCGTCTAGCTCATCTCCAATCTTCCCCGACATGTTCTTCAGAACCCGGATACTGCCCGATACCAGCTCCAGCTCCGCGTCCTGCTCACTCATGATCAGCTGAGGAGGGAATGCGGACCGGTCATATACAGGGAAGGTGGCCATCTCTGGGCACAGTCACATGCATGCTTTAATCTACCGCCACCACATATGATCCGACCCATTTCCCTAAAACACCTGATAAGTCCATAAACACGTGATTACAGGTCATTGCATATCAGGTTGTAAATGTCTCAGCAGCACATTGCCTCCACTATGGGAAAATGTGGCTTCATTACACCCGAATACAATCCTTATACAGATTAGTAGGAATGGAAGGGGAGGGTGGGTATCATTAGTATTGTATAGATACACGCACATACATGTATATATGTATGTTTCTATATAATACAAAATTATGTGTCTGTAGAGATGGGCACACTATAGGTGACCTGTCCAAAAACTGGCGGCGCCCGAAAGCACGATCCTTCAAAAATCTGGCGTCTGGTACACCTGGCATAGTAAACTTAATGCTGCTTTTATGGTGCATTACGCAAATCGCGGGCGCATTGTATTAATAGTGTATGTAATGCGCCTATTGCAGTACATTGCATAACATGTCATGACCAGTGTATGTAATGCAACTAAATAGGCGCATTGCGTTACGGAGGCGCACAGCACATCATTGGTACTATATGTAATGTGCCTTTTTAGGAGCATTACAAAGTGTCGTGCCCGACGTATAATGCGCCTAATTTTGGTGTGTGACAGTTCTTTTACATCGAGAATATGGAGTCAAATGTGCTTTTGACGCAAAATAGACCAAAAACCCGACATTGGCGTATTGGGACATGTCGCCTTATGTGTGTATATATGTATGTATGTGTGCGTGTGATATTATAGGATTAATAACTATATAATATATATTATATATATAATATATATATAAATATATATATATATATATAATATATAATATATATATATATATATATAGTATAATAATTTTTTACACATATATAAATAATATATACCCACCCTCACCCATCCCCCCCTTACCTTTATGTGTGTTTTAAAATTAACAACACTTTTAGGGAGATATTTCCACTATTTTTAAAAATACATAATATATATATTATACATATAAATTAATTTCATAATATTTTTTATAAATATGTTTCATATATATCCTTCTCTACACACACATATGCAGTTAATGCCAGATGTTTCCATCCCCTCTATATAAAGCCCCATCTGCAGGTTTTTCTCACTCTCTGACATGAAATCAGAATAAACCTTCCCCGTTTTAGGTCAATTAGGAACCAAAATTATTGATATATGCCAAATTCCAGAATAATGAGAGAGAATTTTTTAGGCATTTTTATTACTTTCTGCAAAGTCAAACGTTTCCATCCACTGGGATTACTCTGCCTTTAAACAATTTGGGACCGCCCATATGATGAGGTCAGGTCTTTGGTTATTGGCAAAATCCGAGTTAGAGACACAGCTGTGGATGTATTTTACTTCACACCAGAAACACACTGCTTCTGTGTGTAACATCATTGGAAAGTCTGAAGAAATCAGCCAAGAAATCAGGAAGAGAATTGTGAACTCGCACAATTCTGGATCATCCTTGGGTACAATTTCCAGAAGGTGCCTCGTTCATCTGCACAAACAATTATATGCAAGTACAAACAAGATGCAAATGTCCAGCCACCATACCACTCAGGAAGGAGACGGGTTATGTGTCTCAGAGATGAAAGTGCTTTGGTCCGACATGTGCAGGTCAACCCAAGAACAAATGCAAAAGACCTTATGAAGATGCTGGAGGAAGCTGGTAAGATTGTGTCATTATTCACAGTGAAGTGAGCACTGTATCAACATGGGCTGAAAGGCCGCTCTGCCAGGAAGAAGCCATTACTCCACAAGAAACATAGAAAAGCCAGATTAATGTTTGCAAATGCACAGGAACAAAGACCAACATTTTGGGAGACCTGTCCTGTGATCTGAAGAAACTATGATTGAACTGTTTGGCCATAATGACCATTGTTACATTTGGAGGAAAAAGGGAGAAACTTGGAAGCCTAAGAGCACCATCCCAACTATGAAACATGGGGGGTGGCAGCATCATGTTGTGGGGTTGTTATGCTGCAGAAGGGACTGGAGCACTTCACAAAATAGATTGCATCATGAGGAAAGAAGATTATGTGGCAATACTGAAGCAACATCTAAAGACATCAGCCAGGAAGTTAAAGATTGGGCGGAAATGGGTCTTCCAAATGGACAATGACCTGAAGCTACTGCCAAACTGGTTACAAAGTGGCTTAAGGAGATCCAAGTCAATGTTTTGGAGCGGCCATCACAAATCCCTGATCTCAAGCCTATTGACAATTTATGGGCAAAGCTGAAAAGGCCGGTGCGAGCAAAACAACCTCCAAACATGGCTCAGTTACACCAGTTCTGTCAGGAGGAATGAAATGTGAGAAGCTAGCGGAAGGAACCAAAACATTTGACCCAAGTCCTATAGTTTAAGGGCAATGCTACGAAATACTAATGAAATGGATGGAAACTTTTGACTTTGCAGAAAGTAATAAAAATGCCTTAAAAATCCTCTGTCTCCTTATTCTGGCATTTGGTAAACAAATAATTTTGGTTCCTAATTGACCTAAAACGGGGAAGGTTTATTCTGATTTCATGTCAGAGAGTGAGAAAAACCTACAGATGGGGCTTTATATATAGAGTATGGAAACTTTTCGCTTCAACTGTGTACATATAATATGTGTGTGTGTATCCACATATATATATATATATATATATATATATATATAAAATTTAAAAAAATTTTTTTGGGGGGAGTGGGGGGTTATACTGGGTCATGTGACAATGGGCTGCTGATCCGATAATAAAATAGAAGCCATTCTCGTTCACTAATAGACTCCTCTGAATTGGACCCACATTATTTGGTATCATAAATATCACTCAAGTATCCTACAAATGTTAAAACAATGTGCCCAACTGTGACCACTAAATGGACACTCAGGAGAGCGCAATCCATCACACCCCATATAAGAGGCCTCCAGGAGGACCTAAACCGACCATACGGTACACGATTCTTCAGCATCAGAGTCAATGTTGACAAAGTTTGCACTCACTAGTTCATCCAAAAGAAACAGAGGATCCAGCACCAGAAAAATATTTAAAATATTTCTTTTTATTCCATCAAAGATTAGTTAAAACATAGTTTTTATGGCAGGTGGTGTCCAGTGAAATCAGACGCGTTTCGAGCAATCCTTGCAACAATTAAAGGGGTTGTCACCCCACAGAGTTTCACAGATGAATGAATGAAATAATGCAGCTTTACTCTGTTACTTCCTGGTCAGACTGTCTGTAATTAGCATATGAGCTCTCTGAAACTACTAGCAGGGTTTTTTTTTTTTCATCTGATCTCTCAAATAAAAGCCTGTAATTACTTTAGATAAATCAAGCTTTTTACTGCCTGCCAGCACAGAGCTGCCACCGACCTGTGTGATGACCTCACTCACTGCTATCACATAGAACAAACAGCAGGGGAGAAGGACTACACAGGTCGGTCACTGAGGGAACAGAAAGAGCCAGGGAGGTGATAATTTCACTTGCAGCTCCTTAACAAAAAAAGATGAACAAAGCAACATATTTGGAAAATGTCTTCATTTAGTGTTCCCTACATTTTGAAGGCTATTCTTTGTAGCAAGACAACCTCTTTAAGAGCAGGCTTGCACGAAACGCGTCTGCTGCCACTGCACACCACCCCACCATGAAAACTGTGTTTTAACTAATCTTTGATGAAATAAAGACAAATATTTTAAAATATTCTCCTGGTGCTGGATCCATTGCTTCTTTTGGAGTATACATAGCAGCCCTATGGGTCCTGGAGCTATCTGTGCATCGAAACTTTAAATGGAGAGTTTCAACAACAGATCCAGGTGAGCGGTTCATCTGGTTACATTTTTGTCCCACCAGTTCATCTTTAAAGGGGTTTTGTCACTTTGCAAAATTCCTTTCCCAGGCCGGCTCATAGGGAGCTCTAAGCCAGCCTCAGAGAACAAGGAGATGGTCGCGCTTGCACAGCTCTCCCCATTCTATGGCCGTTCCGAATATAGTCGAGTTTGCTATATTCACAACTGCCACAGACATGAATGGGGGAAGAGCTGCGCCCACTTGGCCCTCTCCCCATTTACCGAGGCCGGCTTATAGTAAGCTACGAGCCGCTCTCACAAAGTCTAAAAACCCCTTTAATAGGACACTATAGAGATCTATAGATCCCCCCTGGATCCCATGAGCTCTAGCTCCGAATCATCTGCCGCCTCCCTTGACATAATAACGGAGGGTAGACCTGTTGCTGCGCTTGTTGCTCCTCAACGTATCGTGAATTTCCCGAGATGATCTCATCGTCCAATCGAGAGAAGCGATCGGAGCTCAGAGGGTGAGAGACGCCCAACGCCTGAGAGAGGAGAGACCAGAGAGGAGAGCGTAAAATAACGAAAGTGACTCATGGGGGAAGCGACAGCAGCACAAGCAAAGCCCATTACCTCCCGGTTCTTGCGTTCTGTGAAGGCCTGAGCTCTGGGACTCGAGATGTGATCCCTCATTTCCTGAAAAGACAAGTACATTAAAAAGATAGACAACCCCCCCCCCCCCCCGCCCCTCACCCCCATGCTGCCATGACGGTCATCACTACAGATGTTTTTGGGTAACCACCAACATGGCTGCAATCATCTCTCTATCCAGGAAATGGTATTGGGGTAGTATTAAAACCAATATCGTGTCTATAAAAAATGTTCTTACATAGGATCAAACAAGGAACTTTCTCACCCGTTCTGGCACCGACGTGCCCGGGTTTCCATGTGATCCATTAGACAGTAAATAGGAGACGAGAGCGGGACGTGCACTATCCCTATACGGCCCTAAGAAAAAGGGTCCTATACCAAATATCAAAATCCCAAATTACGGGACGACTGCCTTGATAAGGGGACCCTGTTCGGAACCTTACCCTAACAACGCATTATTATTATTATTTATTTTAAAGCGCCATTGATTCCAGGGCGCTGTACATTCGAGGGGGTTACATACATTACATAAGTCAAACGAGTACAGTGATAAGGGATAATGACAATTGGCACGACAGAGGGAGAGAGGACCCTGCCCCGAGGGCTTACAATCTACAAGGAGGGGGAAAGAGACAGGAGGTGAGGGCAGACATTCTGTGGAGGAAGTAGTGACAAGTTTAGTGAAGGTTATAGGCAAGCCTGAAGAAATGGGTTTCAGGTTGCTTTTGAAGCTGGTGAAAAATGGAGGAGAGTCTGATGTGTTGGGGCTAGTGAGTTCCAGAGTGTGGGTGAAGCACGGGAGAAGTCTTGGAGACAGTTGTGTGAGGAGCTGATAAGGGGAGAGCAGAGAAGAAGGTCCTGTGAGGAGCGGAGATTACGAGAGGGGAGGTATCTAGAGATTAAGCAGAGATGTATGGGGGGGGAGAGGTCATGGAAGCCTTGTAGGTCATGGTTAGTAGCTTGAACTGGATTCGCTGGCAAATAGGAAGCCAGTGAAGGGATTGGCAGAGGGGAGAGGCAGAGGAGTAGCGAGGGGAAGAGGTGGATAAGACGGGCAGCAGAGTTTGGATGGATTGGAGGGAGCGAGAGTGCTAGCTAGGAGGCCACTGAGAAGGATGTTGCAGTAGTCTAGGTGGGAAAATGACAAGGGCATGGACCAGCATTTTTGTAGGTCGTATTGAGGAATGAGCGGATGCGAGAAGATGTTTTTCAAGGTGGAGGCGGCAGCAGGAGTGGGGGTTTTGGGGATGTGTGGTTTGAAAGATAAAGCAGATCTAGGACAGGGGTCCTCAAACTACGGCCCGCGGCCGCATGCGGCCCGCCAGGGATTTTTACCCGGGCCCGCCCCCTGCATCCGCCGCCGCTGCCGATCGTTGAAAATGTAGCAAGGCACCGGCGGTGGCAGCGGCGGACCGCAGTTCTCCCTTTTCACTGGTGGGGTTCGCTATAAGCGGCCCCTGCCGTGCGCTGTTCGCGATGCCTCCCGTCACCCCCCACAACAGCACCTCCCATACGATGGGAGGTGCTGCGGGGCGGGTGACAGGTAACAGGGAGGGGCATCGTGAGCAGCACAACAGCAGGGGCCAGCTTCGGGGCGCGGACATTTATGGAGCTGATGGGAGTCCTGAGGGCGGACCCCTTGCAGTAAAATTGGGAGGTGGCCCTGTGAGTGAGTGGTGGAGGGCGGACACTCTGCAATGTAAACTTTGCAGAGGTCCGCCCTCCACCACTCACAGACACCTCCCATATACTGCAAGTGTCCGCCCTCAGGCACTCCCATCAGCTCCCATAGTGTCCCCCCACCCACAGTCCGCACTCCAGGCGCCGCTGGGGCTGGACTTCCAGAGCAGGATGTGAGGTCAGTGGTTTAGCATTCACGCCACAGGAGAGAAGCCACGAGAGGCAGGGCAGGAGCCACGGAGTGCCAGGGGCAGGAGCCACGGAGTGCCAGGGCAGGAGCTCCCCGACCCAGGGCAGAGCCAACGGAGGGCCAGGGCAAAAAAGGCCTCCCCGAGACCCAGGTTAGGACCCCCAGTCTCCTCCAGACTCGGGGCAGGAGCCCCCCACTCTCCTCCAGACTCGGGGCAGGAGCCCCCCCTCTCCTCCAGGCCCGGGCAGGAGCCCCCCACTTTTCCTCCAGACTCGGGGCAGGGGGCCCCCACCACTCTCCTCCCGGGACTCGGGGAGGAGCCCCCACCTCTCCTCAGCTCGGGCGGGAGCCCCCACTTCTCCTCCAGACCGGGGCAGGACCCCCCCACACTCCTCCAGACTCGGGCGGGAGCCCCCCACTCCCTCCGACTCGGGGCAGGAGCCCCCCACTCTCCTCCAGACTCGGGGCAGGAGCCACCCCACTCTCCTCCAACTCGGGGCAAGGACCCCCCACTCTCCTCCAAAACTCGGGGCAGGGAGCCCCCCACTCTCCCCAGACTCAGGGCAGGAGCCCCCCAATCTCCTCCAGACCGGGCAGGATCCCCCCACTCTCCTCCAGACCAGGGCGGGACCCCCCCATCTCCCCCTCCAGGACTCAGGGCAGGACCCCCCACTCTTCCTCCAGACTCAGGGCAGGACCCCCCCCAACTCCCCTCCAGACTCAGGGAAGGAGCCCCACATCTCCTCCGGGACTCAGGGCAGGAGCCCCCCCCCTCTCCTCCAGACTCAGGGCAGGAGCCCCCCCACTCTCCTCCAGACTCAGGGCAGGAGCCCCCCACTCTCCTCCAACTGGGGGCAGGAGCCCCCATTTTCCCCCAACCTCCGAGTCAGGACAGGACCCTTTGAGACAGGAGCCAACTTGTCGGACAGAGGTGCCCAAACCTTTTTAGAAGCCCTATAATTTATTATGGATTGTAATTTTGCTTCCCCGCCCCTGTTGCATGTTAAGCTTTTCAGGGTCCTGGGAAAGCTGGGTGAAGGACCTTAGAGAGCTCCCAATGTCGGACACATTTGTTTATAGATTCCAACAGTTTTCCAGGTGACAAGTTTGTCTCGTCTGCAGTGATCTATTTCCGGCCCCCTCCCTGATTATTTTCTAAGCACACTTGTCATCTGGGGGAGCTGGAAATTATAAAAAAATGTGGTCAGCATTGGGAATTCTACAAATGTTGTCATGTGAGTGACCAGCAATGCTGCATATACCGATGCAAATCCACTACGGGGAAAAGTGAAAAAAAAAGTGAAACAAAAAAAAAACACGTACACTGCTCTTTTCCCTTTACAAACACCCCATCACCGAAAAAAGATCCAAAAAAAAAACAAGCATATTTGGTATTGCCAAAGTATGTAACAACCTGCCCTATAAATCTGTCATTTATTTAAACTGCACGGTGAACGCCGTAAAAAAGTCAGAATTGTGATTTTTGTTCATCCTCAGCATGTAAAATGAAATAAAAAGTGATAAAAAAGCCATATAAATGCCAAGTGACACCAAGTAAAAAAAAGTTGGTTCATCCCACAAAAAAAGTCCTTACACAGCTCGGTATACAGAAAAATAAAAAGTTTATGGCCATCAGAAGACAGGCGAGCATAAATAGTGTTTAACACAATAAAAACTTTTTTTTTTAAAAAGGCACTTCAACATGAAAAACTTTTATAAATTGGGTATCGCCGTAATCGTATCGACCCCCAAAGTAACCTTTTTTTTTTAAAAAAAATATATTCCTGCCCTCCAATGGTCTGGGGACCCTGACCGGCCCCCGTTTAAAAAGTTTGAGGACCCCTGGTTAGGGGTTCCCCCAAGGCAGCGGACTTGTGGGACCGGTGAAAGGTTTGAGCCGTTGACTGTGATAGAGAGATCAGGGGCAGGGGAGAGTTGGACGGTGGAAAGATGATAAGTTCTGTTTTCTCCACATTTAGTTTTAGGAGACGTTGATGAGAAGAAGGAGGAAAGTGATGACAGACAGTCAGGATCCGGGAGAGTAGAGAAGTGACATCTGGGCCGGAGATGTAAGTTGGGTATCATCAGCATACAGGTTGTAATGAAAGCCATGTGAGCTATGAGCTGACCGAGCCAAGGGTGTAGATAGAGAAGAGTAGTGGGCCCAGGACGACCTTGGGGGACACCGACAGAGAGAGGCCGAGGGAGGAGGTGGAGCAAGAAATGAGAGACGCTGAATGTCCGATCAGTGAGGTACGAGGAGATCCAGGAAAGAGCCAAGTCCGTGATTGCCGAGGGATGATAGGATTTGTAGCAGGTGGGAATGGTCGAAGGCAGAGGACAGGTCTAAGATGAGAGGCACACAGTAGTGGCGTCAGGCTTTAGCAGTTGCTCTGTCATTGAAGACTTTGGTTAGGGCAGTTTCGGTAGAGTGGTGGGTCAAAAACCAGATTGTAGTGGGTCTAGAAGAGATTTGGAGGAGAGATGGGAGGACAGCTGAAGATTGACGTGCTGCTCGAGGAGTTTGGAAGCAAAAGGGAGCAGTGAGATGGGGCGATAGTTTGACAGGGAAGAGGTGTCAAGGGTTGTTTTTTTTTAGGATTGGAGTGATAGTAGCATGTTAAAGGCGAAAGGGAAGATGCCAGAGGAGTTATTGATAGGTTGAAGAGATGGGTGAGTGCTGGGATGATAGAAGCACTGAGGTCTGGGATGAGGTGGGATGGCAGTGGGTCAAGACTACAGGTAGTGCCCTGTTATACCCTATGGATGAAAACCCCTACATATCATGTTTGGATTCACCACAATCTCTTCAGGAGGTATTAGACCAAGCATCCTCAAACTGTGGCCCTCCAGCTGTTGGGAAACTACAACTCCCATCATGCATTTATATAATCTATAACAGTGGGAATGATGGGAGTTGTAGTTTCCCAACAGCTGGAGAGCTACAGTTTGAGGATGCCTGTATTAGACTGAGTAGGTAGCAAAAACAATTATGTATAGTAAGCTGCTAAAGGGAATCAATCGCCAATTATTATTTTTTTTTTACTAATTTTACTAATTTTTTTTCTGCATGTTGTCTTAAAGACGACACTGATTTTACATAAGGTATAATATAAATCGCATGACAGTCTGCTTGGACACGGCTTCTGAGGCTGATCCAGTGCTGAATCCACCACCAGAATCAGCGTCCAAATCCGCCGTGTGAACATACCCTTACAGGATGGCGGTCTGTCACCCATGGCAACCAATAGGAGCTCAGCTTTCATTTGGTATACCGGTCTGAAAAAAATGAAATAGGAGCTCTGATTGGTTGCAATGGGCTCTGGTTGGTGTTGGGCTTAGATTACTGCTAAGACAGTTTCTCAAATGAGGACCAATGTGTCATTTTTATCTAGAAAATTCCTTTAAAGGCCTCGTTCACACGGCTTATTCTGGGACTGATTGGAGCCGTACTGCGCGCCGGATTTGCGCTGCAGTACGGCTGGAATCCGTACCAGTCATTACGGTAATAGATAGTTCTCATAGAGAACTATGGATTCAGTCTCTTCTTCCTGCTCGGCGAATCCGCCGCGGGGGGAGAAAGTGACATGCACATTATTTACGGCGTGTACGCGCCCTGAATAATGAATGTCTATGGGGCCGGCAAGTTGCCGCCCCCCGCCCCGCTGAACGGCGTAATTGCGGGGCGAAATCCGTCCCCGCAATTACGTCGGCAATAAGCCGTGTGAACCTTGCCAAAGGGGTTTTGCTGCTTGGCAAAATCCCTTCTGAGGCCAGCTCGTAGCTCAATAACAAGCCAGCCTGAGAACTGGGAGATGGCCACGCTCGCGGGGTTCTCATTTGTATAAGAGTGCTGAATATAGCTCAGTGAGCGTGCTCGGTTATATTTGGAACTCCCATAGACATGAATGGGGAAGAGATGTGCAAGCATGGCCATCCCTGGGCTCTCTGAGGCCGGCTCGTAGCGAGCTTCGGACCAGTCTTACAAGGGATTTTGTGAAGTGGCAAAACCCCTCTAGCAACTAAATTGAAGAGAACGACGTTAGGATTCCTATTTTCTGCAGATATTACTTTTAGGGGATAACAAAATTCCCTCCAACCCCAAGGGGACTTGACCAAAAGGAAATTTTTCAAAGAAGACAGCCCCTTAAATTGAGGTTATCACATGCTAGATCAGGCATCCTCAAATTGAAGCCCTCCAGCTGTTGGGTAACTACAACTCCCATTATTCCCACTGTTATAGATTATATAAAAGCATCATGGGAGTTGTAGTTTCGCAACAGCTGGAGGGCCGCAGTTTGAGGATGCCTGTGCTAGATTATCAAATGTTCTGGATTGTTGGACTGATCTGTTGGGCTAGAAGGATGACAGGTCATTAGAAAAACACAGCTCCTTCCAAAAGACAGCGCCACCCCTTTCCGCAGGTTGTGTGTGGTACTGCATGTCTGCTTTGTGAATGTTGCAGCGTTGCCATACTGCACGCAACCTGTGGATAGGCACAGCAGGGTTTTTTAAAGAAAGCTGGCATGCATTTTAAGGCTGGGTTCACACACTGCATAGAAAACGCATGCAGGTTTTAATTAACTCTAATTTCAATAAGGATTTTACCTAGATGTGAGTTAAAGGGGTTTTTCAATACTTTTTAAAAAAATCTCCCTACTATTTCCCACCACATACTTACGTCTCCCATCGCCAAAAGATCTCCAGTGTCCATCACTGATGACATCACGTTCATGGATCACATGATACTGCAGCCAATCACTGACCTCGCTGATGACATCACGTTCATGAGTCACGTGATGCTGCAGCCAATCACTGACCTCACTGATGACATCACGTTCATGAGTCACGTGATGCTGCAGCCAATCACTCACCTCACTGATAACATCACATTCACGAGTCATGTGATGCTGCAGCCAATCACTGACCTCGCTGATGACATTGTGTTCATGGATCACATGATGCTGCAGCCAATCTCTGTTCGGAATGTGACCACGGAGGTCAGTGATTGGCTGCAGTATCATGTGATCCATGAACACGATGTCATCAGCGAGGTCAGTGATTGGCTGCAGCATCACGTGACCCATGAACGTGATGTCATCAGTGAGGTCAGTGATTGGCTGCAGCATCACGTGACTCATGAACGTGATGTCATCAGTGAGGTCAGTGATTGGCTGCAGCATCACGTGATCCATGACCGTTATGTCATCAGTGAGGTCAGTGATTGGCTGCAGGATCATGTGACTCTTGAATGTGATGTCGTCAGTGATTGGCTGCAGCATCATGTGACTCATGAATGTGATGTCGTCAGTGATTGGCTGCAGCATCATGTGACCCATGAACGTGATGTCATCAGTGAGATCAGTGATTGGCTGCAGCATCACGTGATCCATGGACATGACATCATCAATGAGATCAGTGATTGGCTGCAGCATCATGTGATCCATGGACGTGATGTCATCAGTGAGGTTAGAGATTGGCTGCAGCATCATGTGACCCATGAACGTGATGTCATCAGTGATTGGCTGCAGCATCATGTGACCCATGAACATGATGTCATCAGCGAGGTCAGCGATTGGCTGCAGCATCACGTGACTCATGAACGTGATGTCATCAGTGATTGGCTGCAGCATCATGTGACCCATGAACATGATGTCATCAGCGAGGTCAGCGATTGGCTGCAGCATCACGTGACTCATGAACGTGATGTCATCAGTGAGGTCAGGGATTGGCTGCAGCATCACGTGACTCATGAACTTGATGTCATCATTGAGGTCACTGATTGGCTGCAGCATCACGTGACCCATGAACGTGATGTCATCAGTGAGGTTAGAGCATACATGCCAACTCTCCCGTTTTTGGCGGGGGGGTCCCGCTATTTGGGGTCCCCTCCCGCCCTCCCGGGGGAGTTGGCATTCCTCCCGCCGCCTGCAGGCGGCGGGGGTCCTTTAAATTACCGCGGCGCAAGAGTAGCGCTGGTGCGCTACTCTTGCGCCGCGGGACCGCTCCTACAGGCGGGCTGCAGCGGCCGCAGCGGCCGCTCACCCGCCCGCGGTCTCACTGTGTGGGGAGGAGGCAGGAGGGATCGCTCCCTCTTCCCTCCTCTCCCTGTATGTACGGCGCCGGTGTGTGCGCCGTACATACAGGTCAACGGCGCAGGGGGGAAGTGACGCGCGGCTGCAGGGGAGTGACGCGCGGCTGCTCTCACTTCCCCCTGCGCCGCTGAAGAGATCGGTCGGGAGCGGCCACGCTGCAGGAGCCTGGTAAGGTAAGTGGATTTTATTATTTAATTTTTATTAGCTTTAGGGGGCTCTACCTGGCTAACAGAGAGGGCAACTACCTGGCAACAGAGGGGGCACTACCTGGCAACATGAGGGGACATCTACCTGGCAACAGAGGGGACATCTACCTGGAAAACAAGGGGGGCACTAACTGGCAACAGAGGGGCACTACCTGGCAACAGAGGGGAATCTACCTGGCAACAGAGGGACATCTACCTGCTAACAGAGGGGGGCACTACTGGCTAACAGATGGGGGCACTACCTGGCAAACAGATGGGGCACTACCTGGCAACAAATGGGGCACTACCTGGCAAACAGATGGGGGCCCTACCTGGCAAACAGTTGGGGGCACTACTTGGCAACAGATGGGGGCACTACCTGGCAACAGAGGGGACACTACCTGGCAACAGAGGGGACACTACCTGGCAACAGAGGGGTCACTAGCGGGCAAACAAGGGGGGACACTACTGGCAACAGAGGGGGCACTACCTGGCTAACAATGGGGGCACTACCTGGCAAACCCAAGAGGGGGCACTACTGGCTAACAGAGGGGGCACTACTGGCAAAAACAGAGGGGGCACTACCTGGCAACAGAGGGGGCATCTACCTGGCAAACAGATGGGGGCACTACCTGGCTAACAGATGGGGGCACTACCTGGCTAACAGATGGGGGACTCCCTGGCAACAGAGGGGGACATCTACCTGGCAAACAATGGGGACATCTACCTGCAAACAATGGGGACATCTACCGGGCAAACAATGGGGGACTACCTGGCAAACAGTTTGGGGGTCCCGACTGGAAAACAGATGGGGGCACCGACTGGCAAACAGATGGGGGGACCTACCTGGCTAACAATGGGGGCACCTACCTGGCTAACAATGGGGGTACCTACCTGGCTAACAATGGGGGCACTACCTGGCTAACAATGGGGGGAAACCTACCTGGCTAACAAAGGGGGGCCTCTACCTGGCTACAAATTTGGCTTTTACCTGGCTACAGAGGGGCATCTATTGGTTTACAAGGGGGCATCTACCGGCCTGAAAAGGGGCACTACCTGGTTATGGGGGGTTTACTACCTGGCTATAAGGGCATCTACCTGGTTTCTTCCAACGCCGTTCGGCAGTTAGGTGGAGTGGGTGTGGCTTTTTGACGGGGCGTGGCATCCCAACAAGATGGGCGTGTCCATGCAAATTTTTGCCGCGGCGCGCTACGCGCGCCGGCCACTAAATTCTCCTGCTTTTTCATTTTCGAAAGTTGGCAACTATGGGTTAGAGATTGGCTGCAGCATCATGTGACCCATGAACGTGATGTCATCAGTGTGGTTAGAGATTGGCTGCAGCATCATGTGACCCATGAACATGATGTCACCAGTGAAGGACTGGTGGACACTGGAGATCTGGTGGTGATCGGACAGGCAAGTCTGGGGTAATTTCTATTTTAGCACAGTGGGAGGTGGTAGGGAGGTTCATAAAGTCTTGGAAAACCCCTAAATACACAGCCTAACTCTAGAGACCTCGTTAAAGGAATTGTCCTAGAATATTAGGATGAACTGAACTACAGAGAGAGGGGGTTATATACAAGGCTTAGGTGTCACCTTTAAGGAGCTCCGCGTCTTCTCTACAAATTCTCTCCTCTCGTTCAGTTCCACCTCCGATATCTTAAACTTCTTCTGGTTCGACTCCACGATGCCCAAGATACGAGTGAAGGAAATAACAGGATAAGGTTTTGGGAGACAAAGGAGGCTGGGGTTTGGGGAGCAATGGGGGGGGGGGGGGGTGGTCATGGGGATCAGACACTATGGTAGGATACTGATGGTCTCTTCCAAGTCCTCCAGGTCCCATTCAATACTTCTCAGCGAATTCCGAAGTTCATTGGTCGTCCAATCAAATTCCTCGGCGCTGGCGACCTGACTCTCCTGCAGGAGCTCGCACCAGCGCTGGTAGAGTCCTCTGCTGGTGTTCAGCGCCTTCTGCACCTCCCTGATAAAGAAAATACAGTAAGAAAGAGAAGAGGAGCACGGGCCTATGGGTAACAAGCCGTTAGGGATGCTGGGAGTTGTAGTTTTACAACAGCTGAGGATCCACAGGTTGAAGAACATTGGGGGGGGGGTGGCCAATGTCTAGGGCAGGGGTGTCAAACTGAGGCCCTCTGGCTGTTGGGAAACTACAACTCCCATCATGCCCACTGTTATAGATTATACAAATGCATGATGGGAGGTGTAGTTTCCCAACAGCTGGAGGGCCGCAGTAGGGGATGACTGACGCCCCATAAGGTTTCCTGCCTTCAATACAGATTTTGTTCTTTGTGTACAATATGGAAGTCAGAGATGGAGGAAAATGTTCAGCAACGTCACCTCATGTCAATTTCTCACCATTTTTCCAGACCTCTGCTTGTTGTGACTGTAAAGGGGTTGTCCACTTTTTTAAAATGATTATAACCCCTTAATCCGAACGCCTGAAAAGTACTCACTGACTGGCACATTTTTTTAGCCTTTACCTCCTTGCGTTTCAACAGTTGTGACTTTTTTTTTTTTTTTTTTTTTCAATGACGCAGTTGTATGAGGCCTCGTTTTATTCGGGATAAGTTGTACTTTTTGGGGGAATAGTTGAAGTTCATTTATAAATTATTGCAGAATTTTTTTTCTAATTTATTTTTATTTTTTTTTATAACGTTCACATTTCACACTTAAAGGGGTTTTGCCGCGATCTTATTTAATTCCTCCTGCATCCGGCTCTTCAGCTCTGTGTGCTCAGAAGGGGGCGTGTGCGGTTTGTTTGAATTCCATATCATGTGACCCTGCAGGATGACATCACCAGGCTTTTCCTCTCTGTAGTCAAAGAAAGGTCTATTTATGTAAAGCATTGTGAGTAGCTGAGAGGAAATGTTTTTGCTTCACAGCACAAGGGTCCTCGGTTCAAATCCAAACCTGTGTTGTTTTTTCTCTTTATCAATACACAGAGCTGATTGAGGTTTATTTTTTAATTTATTTGTACTGTTTGACTAATTACTAAGGAGCACAGAGGACAGGACTAGAATGACAGCACCTGGGGTTTGAATACTCAGTAGCTGCCTGAGAGGAGAGGTGATGTCTGAGCATGTGCGACCACGACTGAGGAGCTCTCAGCCCTGGTCGTATCCCCTGGAGACGAGCTGTAAACAATGGATCACTAAGGGAGCAGCTAAATCAAAAACGGTGCAGAATTTTCAATAATAATGAATGGGGAAAATGTTTGTTATTTCATTTGCAAGCTTCCCACGTCAATTTTACTTCGTGAAAATACCTTCGTGAAAATGCTAGATTCATTCACATTATTACAGTCGTGCAGATACTTAATGTGTGTGTGTAATGTAGGCACAATTAGTTATTAAATATTTTTTTTTATATACACTTTCTGTTTTTTACTATTTTTTTAAAATCCCATGAAGGGATAAGTATTTTGCTTTTTTTTTTTATTTTTTTTTTAAACACTGAGTAATGCATAATCATATTCATATATGCTAATAAATTACAATCTGTGCCTTTTTAACAGAGTTATGGTATGTTCACACGGTGTCTTGCATCCGTGTGAACATCTGCTTTTCAGATGCGTCTCTGGGTCCATCAGAACGGACCCAGAGATGCATCTAACAATTACAGTGACTATCACTGGCGGCAACGACAGACATGCAGCGGCGTTCACGAGAGATCGCCGCTGCGTGTCTGTTGGGTCCGTCTTTCAAAGTATTGCGTATTTTGTTGCGTATTTGCGCGTCAAAATGCGCACCGCAATTACGATAATTCATAGCTCTCATAGAGAACTACGAATTACGCGTCGTCTCCCGGGGCGTACAACCGCCCCACAGCCCGAACAGGAAGCGAGAGCCTGCAGCCGTAGAGCCGCCCACAGCCCGAACAGGAAGCGAGAGCCTGCAGCCGTAGAGCCGCCCACAGCCCGAACAGGAAGCGAGAGCCTGCAGCCGTAGAGCCGCCCACAGCCCGAACAGGAAGTGGTAGCCTGAAGCTGTAGACCCGCCCCCACAGCCCGAACAGGAAGCGGGAGCCTGAAGCTGTAGACCCGCCCCCACAGCCCGAACAGGAAGGTGGGAGCCTGAAGCTGTAGAGCCGCCCCACAGCCCGAACAGGAAGCGGAGCCCGAAGATGTAGAGCCGCCCAACCCGAACGGGGAAGGGGAGCCTGAAGCTGTAGACCCGCCCCCAACCCCAAAACAGGAAGCGGGAGTGAAGCGTAGAGCCCCCACACCCAAAAGGAAAGCGGGAGCCTGAAGCTAGAGCCGCCCCCACACCCGAACGGAAGGGGGAGCCTGAAGTGTAGGCCGCCCACACCCCCGAACGGGAAAGGGGGGCCCTGAAGCTGTGACCCCCGACAGCCCAACGGAAAGCGGGACCCTGAAGCTGTAGCCCCCGCCCCACACCCGAACAGGAAGGGGGGGCCTAAGCTGTAGGGGGCCGCCCCAAGTCCGAACAGGAGCGGGAGCCGAACTTGGGCCGCCCCCACAGCCCAACGGGAAGCGGGACCCCTAAAAGCTGTAGGCCCCCCCACAGCCCGAAAGGAAGCGGGAGCCTGAAGCTGTGGGCCCGCCCACAGTCAAACAGGATTGCCCGGGAACTCCTTGGTAACTGTGCGTCGGGTTTGGGGGGAATTATGTTCTTTAAATAACTCGTTGGGGCCCACTGTTCTGTGTTTATTTTTTTTTTTTTGGGGGGTGAGGTTACCTTTATTTTTTTTGTTTTTTTTTCATTGAAGATGGAAACTTTTTTGCTTCATTCTTATTATTTGATACCAAAGTATGTAATTTAGTGCTATTTTGTACTTTAATTGTTAGTACTTTTCTTTTTTGAGTAAGGCCTTTATTATTTATTTGTGGTGGTAGTATTCATTAATGGACAGTTATTATATGTTTTTGTTATTGTAAAATGTAATAAAAATTATGTTAATAAAAAAAAAAAAAAAGAACAGGATGTGAGTGGCTGTGAAGAGGAAGCTCTGGGGGACAGTACGATGAGAACACCCCTTTAAGATGGAAAACCTCTGACTGTTGAAAATTTGAATCAGCTTGGAAATCACACCTAAAATCCTCACCGGCAAGCAAGAATTTCGGATGTGGATTGGACGCTGATTTCGGAGGTGGATTTTCACTCTCCAACATACTATGTAAGGATTCAGTACAGGATCGGTCTCAAGGACGGACATTTAAATTATTTTTCGGCGCTAAAAATAAATCCACAATGATGAAAGTCAGCAGTGTGTGCCCTACGGTGCGGATTTTCCATTAGAAACAATGTCAGTCGGATTGAAGTCAGATTTGGCCACTGAATCCACGAAAGAGTCAGCCTCCAAGTCTGCCGTGTGAAAGTACCCTAAAGGCCCGTCTACACAACATCCCGTTACCATCAGATTTTTATGCAGTTTCGGGTCCCAAAACCGCCTATCCCTATAGGCTGCCAGCACTGGTTGCTATAGCTACAGACCTGTTTGATCTCTCCTGATAGGCTGCCAGCACTGGTTGCTATAGCTAACAGACCTGTTTGATCTCTCCCTAATAGGCTGCCCCGCGGTGGTTGTATAGCTACAGACCTGGCTTCTACTGCAGCCTAGTAGAAGCCAGTAAACATGCCCCTGAATTCAAAGTGAAACCAAGAAAACAGGACTGAGGTAAGATGAATCAACAAAGTGAGACAAACCCTTTAAATAAAGTGTCCTACTAGCTCTATTATTTTAAATAATTGGACAATTATGGAAGACAGAAAAGAAAATTGGCCATGTATGTTAAACGGAACGTGTCAGGAAAAATATGGCCTACTGTTTAAATCAAGTTTGCATTTAAAACATATTTGTAGAGAAGTTCTTGTGATTTTTTTAATTTTCTATTTATATTTAAAAAAGAAATTCTGAAAACTTGCAGTTCTCACTTTGGCCACTAGTCCTAATAATATTACCACTTCCTGTTCTGTAGAGAAACTTCCCCGCAGTCTCCTCATTATCAGCACAGGCAGGATTACACTGAAAGGAAACACCATTGTGTATAGGTAACACAGGATCCACCAGTCACAATAGGAGATGTCACAACCCCCCTCCCCGCACACTGACTTCTTCCCAGGTCATAGAGCCCAGAAAACTCTCCTATACAAGTCAATGGGTCTGCTCCTGTTCACAGGCTCCTATGGCCATATACACCAATGTGTATAGATAACACAGGATCAGTCAGTCACAATAGGAGATGTCACAGCCCCCCTCTCCTCCTCCCTGCACACTGACTTCTTCCCAGGTCACAGAGCATGCCCAGAAGACTCTCCTATTGCAAATCTGGTGGTAAAAAAAATCCTTCCAAAATCCACATTGAAAAACGGGTCAAAATACTCGTACGCTGCGGATTTTGGATTTCGAATCCGACGAGTATTTTGACCAGTGTCGTGTGGATGCAGCCTCAGAACCCTCACACAGTAAACTGGAGGTTGAAAATCTGCCTCAGAAATCGGCGTCAAATCCACACTCACTGACGCAGATTTTGAGGCGAGGATTCCATTTCGTTGCTGTGAATCAGCCGTGTGAACCTACCCTTTGGCTATGTTCACATGGTGTGTTCCGACTGCAAGCCAAAACCAGGAACGGATCCAAAACAAAGAAGAGGTACAAGACTTTCCAAAATACTTCTTCTCTCTGTAGGTTTCGCTCCCGGTTTTGGCTGACAATCGGCGCTGTGAGATCTACGTTCAAAAATAACTGTGTGAAAACCTAAAAAGGGCCAATGAAGGGATTGTTACTATAGGAAAATCCATTTTTAAAGGAACACTCCTGGTCAATCGGACACCCAGGAATAGCAGCACAGGGCCCAAGTGGGCGGGGCTTGACAAAGGTTCTTGCTCTGGTGTCATGCTCCGCCCCCTCAGGCCATAGAACTGGCGATGACGATTATGGTGATACCGCACCCCCGCAAAAGACAGAAAAAAGTGTCATCCAGGAGGATCATCCTTATCCAGCAGATACTCACCCACGGACCACGGAGAACGGATCCTCCAGAGACATGGCGGCTGCGATCTTTTCTCAGCACAGGAAAAACTATGACTTTACGTCTCTAGGCACGGTCCATACCCTGCAAGGAATACTCAGCCCCTCTAAATGTGTCTTACTGGGGAGCGATATACAAATCCGCCTACGATCACATTCAATGCAGATGTTTCCTATGGTTAAATATAGATTTAAAGGGACAGACTTAAAAACAGTGCAAAAACTACCACTTTTTAAATTTTTGACTAACCCGGCTATAAAATAATAACACAAAGCAAATCCTATAGAGCCCTCTGAGATTTGCAAAGAGAAACCCCTCCCACAGTGGGTAGAGCAGCCCTTTAAATATATCAGTTATGTGCACAGGTTGTCTTATACAGCCTGATAGGGGGCTGTTTTGGGGTTTCCCGGCCCCTCCCTCTCCTATCGGATCAGCAGGTTCCCCCCTCTCACTTGTCAACCTTCCTTCTTCCCACCCACACCCCCATAGACTCCAGTTTCCACGTGTTTCCGGCTCTGCGCGCAAAGCATCATGGGGCTTGTAGTATATCCAGGCACAACGTCAGAGCACACATCCGGCTACAGCAGCCACCTAATTAGAGCCCCGCCCACCCAATGAGAGCCCCGCGGCCCGCTGCACCTTGGCCCCGCCCACCGCGATGTTGGCGGGAAGCTCTCAGTGACGCAGTTACTTTTCTGTCAGAGGAACTGAAGGAAAAGTTGTGAGGTGAAACTTGCGATTTTTGTGGAAATTTTTTCTTTTCCTGCAATGTGTCCTCTCGAAGTTTAGATTATTTGGGAAAATATCCTATTACAATATTACACAATTTTGATAAATTTAACGTTTTCCTGCATTTATCCTACAATAGGCTAGCTTATACATTAGTTTACTTTGTTGGACCTTCTGCTTTAACCCCTTACAGACCTTGCATTGGTTGACACGTTTGTTATTTACCTCCTTGCCTTCTCGGAGCTATGACTTTCTTATTTTTCCACCTACGTAGACACCTATAACGGCTTTTATTTTGTTTGCCCTTTCTAATGGTGTCATTCACCGCATCATAGAATATAGTGGGAAACCGCACAAAAATTCTAAGTGGAGCAAAATGTGGAAAAAAAACATACTGGCACCATGTTTGCGGGGTTTTTAATTTTTAGGCCATGTTCACACGGTTTAAAACTGGATGTATTTCAAGCCGTAATTACGTGCCGGAGTGCGCAAATTACGGGCTGAAAACGTCCCAGTCATTACGGTAATCCACAGTTCTCATAGAGAACTATGGATTACGTCTCCTCTCCCTGCTCGGCGAATACGCTGAGGGGGGAGATAATTGACATGTGAATTACTAGCGGCGTATACGAGCTGCTGGTAATACAAGTCTATGGGCCGGCAAGGTGCCGGCCACACGGCGTAATTGTGGGGCGTAATTACGCCCTGCAAATACACCGTGTGAACCTAGCCTTAGGGCGTTCACTCCTCAGTATAAATGATGTGTTCTCTGTATTCTGCAGGTTGATACGACTCCGGCGATACCAGACATGTACGGTTTCTGTTATGTTTTGGTACCGTAAAAAAATCCCAAATATTTTCGACTATTAAAATTTGCGTCACTGCGCCATTTTCTGCGACCAATAACTTTTTTGTGCTAACACCTACGGACTTGAGTGATGAGCAATTTTTGCGGGCTTAAAGGGGTTGTCTCGCTACAAGGATCGCTGCTTTTTATGTTAAAGATCTCGCAATAACAAGTCATTTTGTAATATGTGTCCATTAACAGTGTCCTACCTATTCCTAGATATCCCCTCTTGTATGGGCTGCATCAGCTCCCCAGGTCGCTATAGCTACAGACCTGTTTGATCTCTCCTGATAGGATGCCAGTGCTGGTTGCTATAGCTACAGACCTGTTTAATCCCTCCTGATAGGATGCCAGTGCTAGTTGCTATAGCTACAGACCTGGCTTCTACTGCAGCCTAGTGGAAGCCTGTAAACACACCCCTGAACTCAAAATGAAACCAAGAAAACAGGACTGAGGTGAGATGAATTGATGTAGTGAGACAACCCCTTTTATTCTACTTTTTTATTGCTACCAGTTTGGAATACATGGGACTTTTTTTATTCCAATTTTTAGAGGATGTAAAAGGGCCACAAAAAAAATGCAATTTTGGCGTTTGAAATGTTCTTTTACAGTGTTCGCATACGAGATAAATGATGATTTATTTTAATAGATCGGACTTTTTTGGATGCGCCGATACTGATTATGTGTAACTATTTTATTTGTAAAATGGCAAAAGGGGGTGATTTGAACTCTTAATATTGATTTTATTTTTTTTTACACATTAAAACTTTTTTTATTTTTATACTTTAACTTTGAGTCCTCCTTGGGTGCTTCTCAACTAAGGGGCACGATGTGATCGTTTCTACATCCTAATGCGTGTATAGACAATGCATTAGGTTATGTTCACACGGCTTATTTGGGTGCACATTTCGCTGAGTATTGCGCTCTATGATTTAGTCGTCCCCCGCGCGTACAATACGATCATATTGTACGCATGGGGAGGGGGGGGGGGGCGGGGTGGAGAATTCACATGTCAATTGCTCGCGCCGATTACGCACCGCGAACAATGCATGTTAATGGGGCCAGCACCCCCCCATGCTTTGAAAATACGAGCTGATGAGCGCGTGCTTCCTAAACACCCGGCATATTGCGGCACGTACTATACACGCCGCAATACACCGTGTGAACATACCCTTAGGCTAGGTTCACACGCTGTAATTGCGGGGCGTAATTACGCCCTGCAAATACACCGTGTGAACCGGGAGCGGGGGACTGAGCAGGGGGCCGGCACTTCGCCGGCCCATAGACTTGAATTGCCAGTGGCGCGTATACACTGCTAGTAATTCACATGTCCATTATCTCCCTCCTCGGCGGCTTCGCCGGGCAGGGAGAGGAGACGTAATCCATAGTTCTCTATGAGAACTGTGAATTACCGTAATGAATGGGCCATTTTCGGCCCGTAATTGGCGCACTTCGGCGCCTAATTACGGACCGAAATACGGCCCATTTTAAGCTGTGTGAACATGGCCTTAAGGTGAAAGCAGGGCTGTGGAGTCGGTGCCTATTTTGCAGGAGTCGGAGTCGTCATAAAATGGACCGACTCCCAAAATTTATAATAAGTTTGTCCAGTTAGGTCGGGGCAGTGCAAAGAGCAAGAGGAATTGGGTGCGGCCAGTGCTACTGCTCCCATATCTTCAGCCTCATCACAAGAGGAGTGTAATTGATGACATGGAGCAGGCAAAGCGCTGCCCCAGGGGAAAAGATTCTGCTCCCAGGGCAAACAGATTTCAGCAAAATTGTTCACCTGTTTTCAAAGAAGTAGAAGATCATTCATCAAAACTGACTGTGGCTGAGGCAATTCCTTTATACCCTGACATTGTTAGAGATGTTGCCCCTGTGGTCACCGCTTTGCCCCCAAGTTAGTGTAGAGAGGCCGTTCTCTAGCCTGGAAATAATGAGATCAGATGTGAGGTCATGTATGCAGGATCTGATGGAGGCAATACTATTTCTCAGAACAAATTCAGAGACTCCACAAATGTTCCTGCAGGGTTTTGCATATTTACAATTTTTTTTGTGTCCTAAAGTCATATCCAATAAATATATTTTACACTGACAAGCAAAATGGTAACAATGCTTTGAACTTCAGGCTCCATATCTCACCATCCACTACAGCTTTGTACATGAGGCTACTGTAATTTTATATACAGTCATCTTACCTATCTTATACATAAATTTGACTTGCAAATATTTAGCATCTGCTCAGTTCTGCAGATTCTTTCCTCTAACTGGATTGTTACTGCTTTGCTCCTAAAAATCAAAGTGTTAATTTTTATAATTTTGTTAGTATTTGGGAAATCCACCCTTTGGTTTTCAGCTCTGCCTGAATCCTTCTGGGCTCTGGGTCAGATTCAACCACCTCTTGACCAGAATCTGATCCCAGGTCTATTCTACACATTCATAATTTTGGTGCAGACTGGACTTGGATACAAATACAGCTTTTTCTTCAACTCTACCCACGAGTGTTCAAAAGATCAAAACATTGTTACCCTTTTGCTTGTCAGTGTCTGTTCTAACTAAATAGTTTGATTATTGTATCACAAGGTGATAAACAGCCTGATGGGACCATTTTACTACAGTAACGTTATCACTTAAACATGCGCCGTGTATGAGGGAGTCGGAGGTTTGGGAAATTGAGGAGTCGGGGCATCGGCTTGCCGACTCCACAACCCTGGGTGAAAGTATGGCAGGAGAGGAAGTAGTAGAACCAAAAACATGGAGACGATGGAAGCCTTAACAAGGCTTCCAGCTGCCATGTTAACTCCGATCGGAGTGAGGAACGGTGCTCGGCACCATTTCTCATTCATTTAGATGCTGTGGCGTCCAAAAAGTTAAACAGCGCGGGATGGTGCTGGTGCCCTCCCGTGCGGCAGTCGCTGAGTGTTAGGGTATGTTCACGTGTCGTGTTCAGTCTGTGGGAGCATACGTTATTACATGCGTGTTTGGATCCGTCTAAACGGACCCAAACCCGCATCTAACAATGTGCAGTGTGATTTATATTGCTTTCCATGTAAAACACGCATTGACGTTCAGAAGAGTGATCCCTGATCCGTGTCTCATTGCGTCTTTCGGATCCGTTCTAAGAATGGTCATGTCAATTCTTGATTCAAAAAGACGCAGCAGGCGCCCTATTTAAAACTACAGGGTGCGATCCTGCTGCAGCCAAAACACATCAAAACACGCACCTACGTGTTGGATGCGTTTTGGATCCGATTGACGCTGTGTTTTTGGATGCAGTTTTCGGATCCAGAAACGCCGCGTGAACATACCCTTAGCTGCAATTTGGAGCTGACACCCGGCAGCTGTGTCCCGTCCCTGGGACAGACTCATACGATCAGGGTCGTTAAGGGGTTCAAAAGAGACTTAAAGGGGTTGTATTACTACAAAGATTGCTGCTTTTTATGTTAAAGATCTTGCAAAAACAAGTCACTTTACAATATGTGTCCATTACCAGTGTCCTACCTATTCCTAGATATCCCCTCTTATGGGCTGCATCAGCTCCTCAGGTCGCTATAGCTACAGACCTGTTTGATCCCTCCTGATAGGCTGCTAGCACTGTTTTCTATAGCTACAGACCTGTTTGATCTCTCCTGATAGGCTGACAGCACTGGTCGCTATAGCTACAGACCTGTTTGATCTCTCCTGATAGGCTGACAGCACTGGTTTCTATAGCTACAGACCTGTTTGATCTATCCGGATAGGCTGACAGCACTGGTTGCTATAGCTACAGACCTGTTTGATCTCTCCTGATAGGCTGACAGCACTGGTTTCTATAGCTACAGACCTGGCTTCTACTGCAGCCTAGTGGAAGCCAGTAATCACGCCCGTGAATTCAAAGTGAAACCAAGAAAACAGGACGAATCAATGTAGTGAGACAACCCCTTTAATGGGGTTGTACCATGAAAGACACTTATCACCTGCCCACATGATAGGGGATACATGTTTAATTGCTGTGGATCCTCCTTCTGTGACCCCCAACGATCGCTAAACCGGGGTCCCCAAAACCGTGTCCTTCCTCGCTGCACTCGCGCATCGAGGGGTGGTTTGAATACAGCGGTGGTCAGATGTGCGCACTGCTGCTCCAATCAATGTCCATAAAGGTAAGGTCACACGGCTGATTTGGACGCGGTTTTCGGAGCATTTCATCGCCCAAAACAGCATCAAAAAAGCCTCCAAAAGGCCCTCAGTTCCTTTTCATTGATTCCTATGTAAAACAGCTCTGCTTTGGACACTGTCTTAGGCGCTGAAAACGAAGTGTCATGTCAGTTCTTGAAGCGTTTTCAACACTGAAAATTCCCATAGGAATCGATGGAGAGCTTCAAAAACCTTGTCCAAAATCTTGGCGCGGTTTTGACACTGTTTCTGCCCTAGCTGTTAATGTGTATGGTTATGTTCACAAGGCGTTTTTTTAATATATTATTGATTCCGAAATGTATGCGCCACAATACACCGGGTGCTTTACTTCTAAAGCGCAGGGGGTTGGGGGGTTGCAAGTTGTATATTTGTTATGTTTTACTGCTTTTGCAGATTAAAAACACTTTCATTCAAAAAAGAAAACACCTTTTTGCATCGTCACAGTCTGAGAGCCATAACTTTTTTTTATTTTACTTTGTACAGAGCTGTGTAGGGGCTGTTTTTTTGCGGGAGGGCTTGACATTTTATTGGTATCATTTTGGCGGTTATCTCTTTTACATTTTTTTGGGGGGCGTTTGATCTTTTTTTTTTTTTTTAAACATATGTTTATTGAGTTTCGTATAAGAATGACATTTACTTGGATCGCAGTATACACAAACTGAAATGTCCAAGGGGGAAATACAATAAACGTCTGGTAAAGAACCGAGGTTAAACATTCTTTCTGTTAAGTTTTTGAAGCGGGTTAATCGCTAACCTCAAAAGTAATGCCTAGAACCTTGTTCAAGGTCTTAGACTAGGAGCCTATGTCCTTTTTCCTTGTTTTAGAAAGGTAATAGAAATAGGCTAATACATATAACCCCAAGGGAAACACAGATATATCAAAACACAGAAAGACCGAGACAGAAGGGGGAGGGGAGGGGATTTGGTAGTAAATCCACCGAGTCAATCACTGGTTCTGTCGGTAGTTTTTAGAAAGTATTTTTATTTTTTTGAGTTGAAGCAAGCAGCTCAGGAAGGCTATAGGCGCGTCTCCCAGGACACGGGCGAGGCTGGGATCATGTCATCAACTAAGGTGGGGGGTCAGGGAGCCGAAGTCGACCAAGAGAGCCCGACAGGATACCTTCCAGGTACCATTTGGAGAATCGGAAGGGGGAAACCACCGTTTGTATTTCCTCTGCGGATAAAAAATTTTCAATAAACGGTTTCCAAGTGGAGAAGAACTTATCTGTGAGCGTTTGCTTTGCATTCTCCACCTCCATTTTCTCCAATTGTAGGTATGACTTAGTCTGCAGAATCACCTCGTCTATGCCCGGAGTTGTATCTTCCAGCCATTTGAGTAGGATGCAGCGTTTTGCTGCTAGGAGGACTATATGTAGTAGTTTATGTAATTTACTTAGACCTGTCAGGTCATGGAAAAGACAAAATGCGGGGGTGAAGGAGACCTCAAGATCCCACTTCTGTCTCAAGGTTTCCCCGAGATCTCTCCAGAATTTCTGGGACTCAGGGCATAGCCACATTCCATGTTTCAAGTCGGTTTTTGGTTGTTGGCATTTAGGACAGGCTAGCTTGCGGTTAGGGGCAAGGGGATGCGGAGGGATGGTAAATCCGTAAATAGCATGGTGCATGAAACGAAAATAAGTTTCACGCCATTTTTCGCTAATCACAGCCTTACTAATTTTGTTCCAGCCATCCAGGGCAATTTGTGGGATATTCAGCCCTGCAAAGTGGTCATCCCACTTAGACAGAAGTCCATGGGATGTACCCACCAGTGCTGGGCTTCTTAACTTCGCGTAAAGAAGGGAGAGGTAGTGGGCCTAGCACAAGGGAGGTTTGTGGGCATAGCAAGTTATCAAAGTCATTTGAGGGAAACTCTTTAGAGAGGTTTATCACTCTGGCCTTTATAAAGCTTATTGTTTGGCCATAAGTTAGAAAATGGGTGGAAGGGATGTTGTAGGATTTTTGGAGATCAGGGAACGAGAAGTATTTTAGTGTATGGGTATTAAAAAGATGTCCATCTGAGGTCAGGCCCCTCTCCCCCCAGAGTCGTAGCTGGGGATCATCCAGGCCTTGCTCGAATTCTGGATGACCAATCAACGGCATATGTTTGCTAAGGGAGATAGGGCGGTAGGAGGAGGCCTGGGAAGGGTCTTTTCCTGGTTTTGGTATTATTTTTTATATAGGCTGTGTTCATGGGTTTGGGGATGGGGGATCCAATTAAGTATTTATTAAATAAGGATACTAGAATTGGTGATATCTGCCTTTTTAGGATCTTAAAAAATTCCCCCGTGTAGCCATCAGGGCCGGGCGCCTTGTTGGATTTTAAATTTTTTATTGCGGATTCAAGTTCAGGGGCAGAGATAGGGGATCCCAACACCTCCACTTCCTCCACCGAGAGGTGCGGGATCTTGATTTTACTTAGCCATTCGTAAGAATGCCCTTTGTCCAGGCATTCAGATATATATAGTGTTTGGTAAAAGGAACGGAGACTTTCCGTCACCTTCCCGCCCTCCGTTTTTAGTGTGACATCCCGGTCTCTTAACGAAGGAAGCGACAGAGAAGAATGATGTCCCTTTGCAAATCTGGCCAGCAATCTCCCCGGCTTGTTACCAAAGCGGAAGAGTTTGGCTTCATTTTTTGACTTATAGAGCCTTTCTCTTTTTTCCAACCAGTGCTCGTAGTCACGTTTAGAGGTCTGCCAATTAGTTTTATTCTCAGGGGAAGGGGAATTCGTAAAAAAAGATGTAAGCGTCATGGAGATTGCTAGCATATTGATTAATTTTACTTGTGATTTGTTTTTTGAGCCTGGAAACATGCTCAATCCACTTCCCCCTAATGACCACTTTAGCGGTATCCCAGTAGAGCTGTGGGTTATCAAGGTAGGCTTCGTTATACGAGTGGTACTCCAGCCACCTTCCTTGGAGGGTTAGCTGGAATTCGTCGTCTTTTGCCAGGTATGTGGGGAATCTCCAAATATAGTCAGTTCCTCTAGGGAATCTATCCGTGACAGTAAGGGCGACAGGAGAGTGGTCTGAGATGACCAAGTCGCAGATTTGCAGGTCTTTTGCCCTGGGTAGAGACAAAGATGTAGTCAATTCGGGACCAGGTGCCGTGTGGATGAGAGTAATGTGAGAACTCTCTACCCTCTGGGTTGCACGCACGCCACACATCACAAATGTCAAGATTCTTAGCAAATTTCCCTAGGTAGGAGCTCTTAGTCTTCTGGGCGGTCATTGTGGACGGAGGACCTTTCCTGTCTTCCTGGAAGTGCATGAGCGAGTTGAAGTCCCCCCCCCGAATATCGTCTTTTCCACAGGGTCCCCGAGCAGTATTGACTCCAGACCTTTGAAAAAGGTCGGGCCACCTGAGTTTGGACTGTATATACTATAGAGCGACAACATCTCATCGTGCAGTTGCACCATCTACCCTGGCTATCTTGTCTATGAGTCACATTCTGGCCACCGAAATTTTTCCTTATTAGGATAAGCACACCGGCTTTGTTATCGATTGCTGGAGACCCAAACACCTGACCCACCCACAGGCGTTTCATGCGCTCAAATTCCTTTTCAGGAAGGTGGGTTTCCTGAAGGAAAGCTATGTCCACCTTAAGCGGCTTAAGGTGTCTCAGTACCATCAGCCGCTTACTAGGAGAACGAAGGCCTTTAATGTTCCAAGAAATTACTTTCATTATTGAGTTTCAATATATGAAGGTTCCTATGTGGCTCAATGGATGGGGTGGGGAAAACACAAAAGGAGACAAGGACAAAGACACGTGTAGTAACCAACAGCAGGTTGGAGAACAGTTTAGCACACCGGGGAAGAGAGAAAAAAACATAACAACTTCTCCCCCGGGCAGTGTGCAATGCGACCTCACTTTTTTCCATCAAAAGCATAAACACAAAGAGAGAAAGCAATGCCATTTACAGTTACAGGAATGGACCAGTCCAGGACAAACGGGGTTGTAGTGGCTGTAGCCCGAAAAATACAATAGGGCAGAAAGTCTGCTAGGTTTCCCCACATTATCAGGTAGTAATATCGTAAATACGGAGAGGGAGTTTAACAGGGACTAGGGGGGTTCCCTCACTTTTGAGAAGCTCGTTGCAATTGAGCAAGGGTCAGTGTTGCAAGAGTTGAGCAGACCCCTGTTGCAGGGGATCTCTTTTACTAGCTCTGTACCAATACAGGACCAGGATTAGGCAATCCCTCCACAGGGAGGGAGGGAGGGAGTGGGAGACTTGAATTAGCAGTGAAATTGCCATCTTGGAAGCCTGACTCTTCCTCTGCTCTTTAGGGCTTACAGAACGGGTAATGTGTGGGGAGTCAGGACCGTCCTCCGCCAGATGGGAATTATCCCCATAGGTAGGAGGAGAATGTGGTGACGGGGGGGGGAGGGGGGCGGTGGGAGGCCGAGGAAGAGGGTGATCTTGCGCTTCTTTTATCATGGTCGTCCAGAAAGCTTTGCGCCTCCTCCGGAGAATGGCATGTTGAGATGCTGCCATTTCTATGGAATATTTTCAAGATCGCTGGGTAAATCAAGACAAACTTTATTTGTTTATGGAACAAGGCTGAGCAGACGGGGGAGAATGTCTTGCGCTTCCGGACTACTTCTGCTGAGAAGTCCTCAAAGACCAGAACTTTCCGGCCCCTGAAGATGAGGTCAGATCGGAGTCTACCGAAGGCCCTCAGGATCGCTACTTTGTCCGTAAAGTCCAGAAATTTGACAATGATCTGGCGCGGGCGGTCGGAGTATGGAGGCGGTTTGCCAGAGTGCGAGGAGGGCTTGTCCCCACTTCTCAAGTCCGGACCAATTCGGTGCGCTCGTTCGACCTTGTATGGACCCCTCAGTCCCAAAGCCTCGGGCAGGTCTCTTTCGCACAGATTTATTAGTTCGCTTGCTGGGATCGCTTCAGAGACCCCTATAATTCGCAAATTGTTTCTTCTGGACCTGTTTTCAAGGTCGTCTAGTTTGTCCTTTAATCGCCTATTTTCTTGGGCAAGATCGGACAGGTCAGAGCGAAATTTTTCCATGTCACTGGTAAAATCCTGGAGTTGAATGTCGTGGTCATCAAGACGTTCTGCATGAATTCTAACGTCTGCTTTCACCTGAGCAACCATCCACGCCACCGAGGCAGTTAAAGAGGCTTGAAGGTCCTCCGAAATCTGTTTTGCCACCTCCGCCACTATGGTCGCAAATTGAGAACTGGCAGGGTCAATCTGAGAGTGGCAGTCATCTGCGGATGCTGGCTGAGTAGTGGATGGGCTTGGCGTGGCCTTTTGCGGGCTACCCGCCGTCTCCCAGTCTGGGGCGGGGCACGAGTTGGGCGGTAGGTCATGCTCTTGTGCTGGGTAGGGTGGCCCAGGCGAAGCCGGGACCTGGCCCCTGCTGTCTTTCCCGGTTTGTTTAACACTTTTTGTGCGGCCCATTTTACAAATGTATTTTTCCATAGACCACCAGATTATAGAGGTTCAGTAGAGGTTTTGGGATATGTCCCACCTATGGAGCTATAGCTGGACCCACCGTGGCCAGTAGCCAAAAGCTAAGGAGTGGGAAGAGGGCCTAATGTGTTTACTTAGCTGCTATAGCGTCCGAGGAAGATCTCAGGAGCCCGGGGAGGTGGATAGAGACAAGATTGTTTGCCCTATGGGGGCAGTGATGGCATCAATGTCGGCCACAGCTTCTGGGTGGTTATACTGGTGGTCGTCTCCCAAGCACAGGGCCTTCGGCGGGGGGGGGTTCGCTTCAGTGTCCACCGGGAGGAAATATGGCAGATTGTACCACCTAGGGTAGGGCCCATAGGTCTGTAGTGGGGCAGTCCCTTTAGGGTAAGGCTGTTGGCAGGGGATTGGTATGGGGGCACCCCTCCCGTACCTGAGGAGCTGGCCTGTTTGTGGCCCAGCTCTGTGGAGTCCCGCTGAAGTGGCTTTAGGTGCTGCACGCGTCCTACCCGGCGTCCCCGTCAGGCAGCCGCCGGAGCTCCCGTGCTGGGCGCGCTTGCGGGCTTATGTTCTCCGCTGGTCGGGGTCCTGCTGCGCGACAGCGCCAGACAGAGTTCCCGGAGGAAGCTGGCCGCGTCTCTCCTGGCGGCACTGTCGGGCCTCCGCTGTGGGAAGCGTCCTTGCGGGCTGGTTATCCCCGTTGCTCAGAACCTTGCTGCGTGGAGGCGTAAGGCGCGGATCATGGAGGTGGGTGGCCGCGTCCCTCCTGGCGGTCCTGTCCGGTAGCTGTCGGCAGCGCTTCTGTGGATGTCTCTGTGGGCGCGCCGTCTCCGCTGCTCAGGGTCGTGCTGCGCTGACGAAGACTGACCACAGCTTCACTGCCGCTGTGCGGCGGCTGCCGCTCGCTGGTCACTTTTGCGGGCTTTCTTGCTTCCCGGCTCTACGGCTCTCTCTGGGGTACGTGTCTGTCCCGGAGCGGTCCGGTGAGTCCCTGGGGGTTCTCCGTCCGGTACGGGCCGAAATCGGGCTAATTTGGTGGGTATAGGGTGACCGGTTTGCCCCGATGTCCAGGAGCTCACTCTCCTAGTGTCCAAGCATGATGGCGCCGAAACCGGAAGTTCGGCTTTTGATCTCTTTTAAATCTTTTTTTGGAAGCCAGGGTCAAGAAAATGCTACAATCCTTGAAGTGTTTTTTATTTATTTTTTTACCAAGGCTCATAGTGCAGCATACTTGACAGTTTTCTCTGTGGGTCGATATGATTACGGCAATACCCAATTTCTATAGTTTTGTTATGGTGATGCGCTTTAAAAAAAGAGGTTTTTTGTGTAAAACATTATTTATGCATCTGATAGCCATAACTTTTTTATTTTTCTGTATACAGAGGTGAGAAAGGACTTTTTTTGTGATGTGAACTGACGTTTTACTTGGCACCACTTTGGTGTTTATATGAGTTTTTAATCACTTTTTATTCCATTTTATGTGCTGCGGAATGAACAAAAATTCTGTGATGTGCTTTTTTTTTTTTCTTATTCAATAGAGATTTTATTGATGAAAGGGTAAAAAAAACAATAGTGGTACATATGCATGTAAACAGATATATCACATGGAATGCAGAGCATAACAAAGGCGGATCACTACAGCATTATAAACATTGTTGAATCCAATGTGCAGCAAGAAACAATGGTGAATGAAAAGGTATACCTCATCATATGATGAAGCAATAGTATTGAAAAGGAAAAGAAGATAAAACACTACTACACAGTAACATCTTGTAATAAGTAGGACATAACAGAGGTAGATTGCTCAGTATGTGAAAGGAGGCCTCAAATGCAGAGGCTTCGGGGATACAGAACAGATCCTCCCCACCGAAAGCCTCCCATCATCCACCGATCCCTAGGCTCAGGGGCCGTCTCTTCCATTGGGCCAGGTAGGCCATTGCCCGGGGGCCCCACGATCTCAGGGGGCCCTCCCGGGCAGCCGCCTACCCTGCCCGGTGGAGAGACAGCCAGGCTCTGCCCGTGGCACGGATTAGGCCGAAGCCGGCATCGGAGCGTCGCACGGGGATTTGGGTTTTCACCCTGGTGGGCCCCGAGTACCGGCGCCGGTCTGTGGCCCCCTCATCACACGGCTTTTTTTTTTTTTTAACTACTGGCCCTGCCTGGCTATATACTGCCCTGCCTACCTATATACTGCCCTGCCTGCCACCTATATACTGCCCTGCCTGCCACCTATATACTGCCCTGCCTGCCATCTATATACTGCCCTGCCTACCACTTATAAACTGCCCTGCCTACCACCTATATACTGCCCTGCCTGCCACCTATATACTGCCCTGCCTGCCACCTATATACTGCCCTGCCTGCCACCTAGATACTGCCCTGCCTGCCACCTATATACTGCCCTGCCTGCCACCTATATACTGCCTCTGCCTGCCACCTATATACTGCCCTGCCTGGCTATATACTGCCCTGCCTACCAATCTACTGCCCTGCCTGCCCTAATTACTGGCCCTGCCACCTATAGACTGCCCTGCCTGCCACCTATATACTGCCCTGCCTGCCACCTATATACTGCCCTGCCTGCCCTAATTACTGGCCCTGCCTGCCTATATACTGGCCTTGCCTGCCCTAATTACTGGCCCTATCGATATGGGGATAATACAGGAGGGGCCTACAATTTATGGCGGAGATATTACAGGGGGGCTACAATCTACAGGGAGCTATAAACCTACCTATAGGGGACAGCATATTTACCTACATTACTGTATACCTACCTACTTAATGGTGGGCAGCATTACTACCTACTTACTAAATGTGGGGCGCCCATAACAGAGGTAGGAATCGATAGTGAAGTGCTGATAAAGTGAGGATTGTAAGATGTTTGTGTGTTACATTCTGCAGGGACGAGCTGCGGCCGGGACAAATCATCATGGTGGTCTGGACGGAAGGAGAGGAAAAGGGAAAAAGAACAATTCAGAGAACGACTGATCAGACAGGACGTCTCCGGTGAGTCCCTGGTGTCAGCGGTTATTTTGCTACTATACTCGATTAGTTCTGTGGTCTCTGTCATGTAATGGTGACCGGAGCTGGTCATGTTTATATTTGTTTCTTTGAGTAGTGTTTTTTTGGAGGGGATGGGGGGGCCCCAGTACACCTCTCTGCCCAGGGGCCCATAATGCTGTTATGACGGCCCTGCCTAGGCTGCAAGAGAATATTGACAGTATTGTCCCACAACAGGGAGAACCATAGCAAGAATAGCATACCCACTTAAAACTGTAAAAATAGGGTAGGGGAGCCAGTCGGTTGACGCGCTATGAGCTAGGAATCCACAAAGCACGAAGCCAGCAAATAGTAAATACTTGTTGGGGTCATACCTTACAGGAATAAGCAATATAAGCAATATAAGTCGGATGCACAAAAGGAGTCCCGTTCACTCCACACCTGCAAAAACTTCACACTTTCTTCAGGGGAGTCATTACGTAGTTCCTCTAGTCGATATATGTAACCAATCGGTTACAGTCGGGGCCACAGTGGAGCGCCACAACCTAGGTATTACTATTTACAATATATGAAAAAACTTTGAGATTCTTGGTCCGCATGTTTTTGGCCAAAAAATGCTGAAGCCACCCCCGGCTTACAACGGGATCTCAGTTGGGTGGTCCTACTCTATATTATCTCTCACCTGGGTCAACTTCAGACCTCTCACTGTGCCAAACGGCCTCCAAAATGCAGAGAGAAAAATAAAAAAAGCACCAACCTTTCAGAGCATAGTGCATTGATATAACAGCCTGTGGAGGTGGGCGGGTGCAGGAAAAAAAAAATGGAGGTATCTACTTTTTCTTATATAGTTTAAAAGCAAATATGTGCCAAATACAACGTATAGTTCTGCACAGAAAAACATTTTTGAAAAAAAAACACTGCGAACCTGGGTGCCACTGGCATGGCTGCGGCACATATACATATGCACACAGTCCAATACCAGTGGCACACCACTGCAAAAAGGGCAAAAAACATATGGAAATCTCCAAAGGAGCATTCCATGCTATCTACAATATATGAAAAAACTTTGAGATTCTTGGTCCGCATGTTTTTGGCCAAAAAATGCTCAAGCCACAAGTAGATACCTCCATTTTGGTTTCCTGCACCGCCCACCTCCACAGGCTGTTATATCAATGCACTCTGCTTTGAGAGGTTGGTGCTTTTTTTATTTTTCTCTCTGCATTTTGGAGGCCGTTTGGCACAGTGAGAGGTCTGAAGTTGACCCAGGTGAGAGATGATATAGAGTAGGACCACCCAACCGAGATCCCGTTGTAAGCCGGGGGTGGCTTGAGCATTTTTTGGCCAAAAACATGCGGACCAAGAATCTCAAAGTTTTTTCATATATTGTAGAGAGCCTAAAATGCTTCTTTGGAGATTTCCACTAGGTATTACTATTTTAGCTGCATTTAAGAGAAAGGAAACAAGGTGATGTTTCAGTACTTTGGGGGGAATCGGCAATAAAAATAGTAACGGAGCAGCAGGGTCATTGGGGATCGTAAGTCCCGTCACCAATTGAATCACTTCGATAACTTTGCGCCAGAAAGGCTGTAGGGAAGAGCAGCCCCACCAGATGCGAGTCATTGTTCCCACTTCCTTACGACAGCGCCAACACACGTTTGGGACCGATGGGAACAGGGAGTGCAGGAGAGAGGGTACTCTGTACCATCTAGATAAGATTTTGTAATTTAACTCCTGAATTTTAGAAGAAACAGAAGTCTTGTGGGTTAGATAGAAAGTCCTGCTTCAGTCTTCCTCCGAGACCTCTCTCGAAAGCTCCCCGTCCCAGCCCCTTTGGAAGGTTAGTTTATTAGGGTCGCCCGGACAAGTTAAAAGGCCATATATCTTTGAAAGATGATGGTTTGAGACTACTTTCTGGAGACACCAGAGTGGGTGGCCTATGGAAATTTAAAACCGAGTATTTAGAGTAAAAGCTATTACTTTGATAAAAAGTGAGCCTGGAAAGGGACATTCCCGAGGGGTCTCGGACCACCTCCAAGTATGTTTTGAAGGCATTATTGGACAGAAAATCTCCAATCATAAGGAAGCCGCTGTGGCTTTTTTTTTTTTTTTAAACTGTGTTTACCATGCAGGTTAATTACTGGTACGTCCAATGTCGGGAAGGGGTTAAAGGGGTTTTCTAAAATTGATGTGAGAAGCTTGCAAATTTAATAATAAACATTTTCACCATTAATCATTATTAAAAATTCTCTACCATTTCTGTTTTAGTTGCTCCCTTAGTGATCCATAGTGCACTGTTCAGTGGATATGACCAGAGACGAGAGCTCCTCAGTCCCGGCCGCACATGCTCAGACATCACCTCTCCTCTCAAGCAGCTACTGTCAGTCTCTTCTCTGCTTAGTAATCACACACACTCACTGCTGAGCGCATGTTGAACCCCAGGTGCTGTCATCCTACTCCCGTCCTCTGTGCGCCTTAGCAATTAGTTAAACAGTACAAAGAATAAAAAAAAATAAAAAAAAGAAACCTCACTTAGGGCCACATGTATGAAACGGTTTTGGTCTAAAACTCACTTTTTTCCCCATAGAAACCTGTGGGGAAAAAAGTGAGTTTTAGACTAAAACCGTTTCATACATGTGACCCTTAGGCTTGTGCATTGAGAAAAAAAAAACCATCCACATGCTTGAATCCTGCAGGGATTTGAATCTAGGACCCATATGGTGAAAGGTAGAAGTGGTAGCCACTCAGCTACTCGCAGCTCTTTACACATACAGACCTTTGTTTGACTAGAGTGAGAAAACTCTGGGGAAAGGCATGGTGATGTCAGCCTGCTAGGTCACATGATATGCAGTTCAAACATATACAGTTTGTCCTGCTGAAACAGGACAAACCAGACATGAAATGACTTTCTGGTAAAACCCCTTTAAAGCAAATTTGCCATAAAGGTCTGATAGGTGAAGGCCCCAGAGGCTTGACCAATACCTGTCTCAAGAACAGGCCCTAGAAAGTCTCTGTGCAGAATAGAGAGGAAGTTGTGCTTGTGTGCTACTCTCCATTCTGTTCTATGGGAATTTACAGAGGTGGGATTTGCACCCATCAGACATTTATGGCATATATTATCAATTTGCCTTAAATGTCTGAGATTGGAAAATCCCCTTAATCAATCTGACCCTTTGTGACTAAGGAATTATCTCCGAAACGCGTCGGTCTACAGTGGTTTACTACTGTGCCATGTATGCGTAAAAAATTAGTTAATCTTGTACGTTTTTTTTTGTTTGGAATAAAGAAAGGGAAATTTTTCGCAAATTTTAATTCACGCCGGGTGTGTGGCTGCCCTTTGTCATTTATCTGTAAAGTATGGCCCTATAGCTCTGTACGTAGGCCCTATAGCAGTACAGTGTGGCTTAGCATCGTACAGGTGGGCCCCCTAAACATTGACCCGTGTGGGTTGCATTGTGATCCCAAACATTTAAGGGCCATAGCCTGTACAGTGGGCGTATACTCTTTACAGGGGCCTAAAGCATTGTCATTTTGGACATAAATTGTACGTTGGCCAAAATTTTGTAAGGTGGAACTAACTCTGTACAGTGGGCCCCATAGCAATTTTTACATTTTGGACCTAAAAATTGTCAGTTGGGGCTATCCTGACGATGGACTATAGCCCTTTTACTCGGCCCCCTTTGCTCTGACATACGGCCCTATACAACTTTAAGTAGGGGCCAAAGCATTGTACAGTTTGGCCTATTGCATCTGTACAGAAGGCCCCATGCTTCTGTCAGTCGGCCCTATAGCATCTGTACAGTATGACTATAGCATCTTTACAGTACGGCCCTATAGCATCTGTACAGTAGGCCTATAGACATCTGTACAGTTTGGCGCTATAGATCTGTACAGTGTGGAGCTATATACATCTGTACAGTACGGCCTATAGCATCTGTACAGTACGGCCCTATAGCATCTGTACAGTATGGACCTATAGCATCTGTACAGTGTGGCCCTATAGCATCTGTACAGTGCGGACCTATAGCATCTGTACAGTGTGGACCTATAGCATCTGTACAGTGTGGAGCTATAGCATCTGTACAGTACGGCGCTATAGCATCTGTACAGTATGGACCTATAGCATCTGTACAGTGTGGCGCTATAGCATCTGTACAGTGTGGCCCTATAGCATCTGTACAGTACGGACCTATAACATCTGTTCAGTACGGCTCTTTAGCATCTCGTCTGTGTGTTCCTATAGCAACTGTTAAGTTAGGACCTATAGCATCTGTACAGTGTGGACCTATAGCATATGTACTGTACGGACCTTTAGCATATGTACTGTGTGGAGCTATATCATCTTTAGTGTGTGGAGCTATATAACATTGTAACACGTACAGTGGCCTATAGCATCTGTACAGTACGGCGCTATAGCATCTGTACAGTATGGACCTATAGCATCTGTACAGTGTGGACCTATAGCATCTGTACAGTACGGACCTATAGCATCTGTACAGTATGGACCTATAACATCTGTACAGTGTGGACCTATAGTATCTGTACAGTGTGGAGCTATAACATCTGTACAGTACGGCCCTATAGCATCTGTACAGTACGGCCCTGTAGCATCTGTACAGTACGGCGCTATAGCATCTGTACAGAATGGACCTATAGCATCTGTACAGTACGGACCTATAGCATCTGTACAGTACGGACCTATAGCATCTGTACAGTACGGACCTATAGCATCTGTACAGTACGGACCTATAGCATCTGTACAGTGTGGCCCTATAGCATCTGTACAGTGTGGCCCTATAGCATCTGTACAGTGTGGCCCTATAGCATCTGTACAGTGTGGCCCTATAGCATCTGTACAGTACGGACCTATAGCATCTGTACAGTGTGGACCTATAGCATCTGTACAGTGCGGACCTATAGCATCTGTACAGTGCGGACCTATAGCATCTGTACAGTGCGGACCTATAGCATCTGTACAGTACGACGCTATAGCATCTGTACAGTACGGACCTATAGCATCTGTACAGTACGGACCTATAGCATCTGTACAGTGTGGACCTATAGCATCTGTACAGTGTGGACCTATAGCATCTGTACAGTACAGCGCTATAGCATCTCTACAGTGTGGACCTATATCATCTGTACAGTGTGGAGCTATAGTATCTGTACAGTGTGGAGCTATACCATCTGTACAGTACGGCCCTATAGCATCTGTACAGTACGGCGCTATAGCATCTGTACAGTACGGCGCTATAGCATCTGTACAGTACGGCGCTATAGCATCTGTACAGTACGGACCTATAGCATCTGTACAGTACGGCGCTATAGCATCTGTTTCAGTATTTGGGCCTATAGCACTGTACAGTGTGGGGCTATAGCATCTGTACAGTACGGCGCAAGCACTGTACAGATGGCCTGCATCGTACATGTGGCCTATAGCATCGTACAGTTTCCCTAAGCTCTTACATGTGGCCCATACTCTGTACAGTGCGGGAGCTATAGCACTGTACAGGGGACCAAAACACGTCAGTGTGGACCATAGCACTGTACAGTGCACCATAGCTCTGTACAGTACGGACCTAACATCGTACGTACGGACTAAGCATCTGACAGTACGGGGCCCATAGCATCGTAAGTGTGGCCCTATAGCATCTGTACAGTGTGGCCCTATAGCATCTGTACTGTGTGCCCTATAGCATCTGACAGTGGGACTATCTCTGTACAGTGGGCCCCATAGCACTGTACTGTGGCCCTATAGCATCTTTCAGTGTGGGCCTATGCCTGTACAGTACGGACCCCATACATCTTACGTACGGGCCTATAGCATCTGTACAGGTTTGGACCCTTTGCACTGTACAGTGCGGCCCTATAGCACTTACATGCGGCCCAAAAATTGTACGTGCGGCCCTATAGCATTTGACTGCGGCCCAAAAGCATTGTCAGTGCGGCCCCATAGCATCTGTACGGCGGAGCTATAGTATCTTAAAAATACGGCCCAATAATCTTACTTACAACCTTCCCCAAAACCCCCCTTAAAACTCCAAAACCCCAAACACTTACAGTGTCCCTATCCCCCCCAAAATCTACCCCCCATCCCCGACCCCCAACCCTTACCTCCCCAAAAACCCCCAAAAAACCCCCCCAACACGACAGCCCCAAAACCCTCCCCCCTAACCCCCTACACAAAAACCCCCCAACACCCCCCCCAAAACCCCCGCCATCCCATCCCCACACAGGGACCAAAAACTTACCCCCCCCAAGCCTTAAAAACCCCCCTTTACACTTAAGAATAAAACCCCCAACCTTTTACAAGGGGGCCCCCCCCCAACTCATCCCCAAAAACACCCCATGGGCCCCAATACACTAACATTCCCTACCTTTACATCGGCCCGAATTTTCCCCAAACCCCCCAAAATTTTTCGGCCAAGAACCTTTACGGCCCAAATACATCGAACAAAAAGGCCCATACACTGTACGTGGCCATAGCATCGAACGGGGGGGGCCAAGCATCTGTACTTTAGGCCCTAAAACAGAGGGCCAAAAGCGGTCAATAAAGCATCTTACGTGTGGCCAATAGCTCTTACTTTTGGGCCCTATAGAAACTGTACATTGGCCCTATACACTTTACAGTGGGCCTAAAGCATCTGAAATTTTGGGGGGCCCTATAGCATCGTACAGGGGCCCTAAACATCGTCAGTGGGGCCCATAGCATCTGACAGTTCCCCCAAAGCACTTACATTGGGCCCATACAATTTGAAACAGTGGGACCAAAAACATCTGTAAGTGGGGCCCCCTATAGCTCTTACAGTGGGCCCTAAAGCATCTTTACATGGGGCCCCCTAGTTGAAGGGTTTAAAAAAAATTTACAAAAAAAAAAAAAAAAAAAAAAAAAAAAATAGCTCGACATTATAGTACGACCTAAAAAATATGGAGATATATGCCCCGTAGCCACAACCCAAACTATAATAAAAAGAAAAAGCTACGCATAACTAAGGCCCCCCCTCCCCCATTATGGAACTAGTGTGAGACTTTTACTCCAGAATGGTCAAGTTAAAAGGGGTTGTCCACAATGATTCATCTCACCTCACCCGTTTTTCTCTTTTTCTTTTTTGGATTCAACGCGTGTTTACGGCTTCCACTGGCCTGTAGTGAAAAGCTGCGGGGCACCGGGCCTGTAGCATAGCGACCTAGGAGCTGATGCACCCATACAAAGGGGAACGGGAAAAGGTAGGACACTGGAATGGAAAATATTTGCAAATGCCCCGTATTTCAAAATCTTTAAGATAAAAACAGCGACCCTGATAGACCCCCTTTAAGACATCACCCACGAGACTGGGCAACTGGGGCATGTAATGATTTATATGGAGCTTTCCATCAAGCTTGTAATGGTGTACTGTTTCCTGGGCCAGCTTTGTGTGCGTGCACATGTGACAGGAAGGAACATGGCACATTACACTGGGTAAATGCAGGGGCTGCGGATGTCCTTCCTATGGATGTAATTGTCTCCTGAGGTTCTTTGTGTTGGAGATATGTGACACAGGCAACAACCTCAAGGGAAAGGAACTTTTGATTTAGACAAGTTACTTAACCCCGTCACCGCCGGAGCCAGTTTTGGCCTTTCTGACATAGCCCCCTTTTTAAATCTGCCATGTCACTTTATGTCAGAATAACTTTTTGATACTTTTACCTATCCAAGTAATTCACAGATTGTTTTCTCATGACACATTGTGCTTTAAGTTAGTAAGAATTTTTGGTCCGTACAATCCTTGTTTATTTGTGAAAAATATCAAAATATCATGAAAAATATAAATAATTTACCAAATTTACAGATAGTTATTCCATTCAAAATAGTTTATAACTAGCATCTACCATATGTCTACTGCAGGTTGGCATCATTTTTTAATGTCTCTTTGTTTTTTTTACGACATTTTAAGGGTTAGAAATTTAAATTTAAATTTTACATTTTTAAAAAATTGGCAATAAAAATTTTTTTTTTTTAGGGACCGTCCACTTTTGACCCTTTGAGGGCCTTATTTAATACCCCCATAAATGATGCCTTCTAAGAAACGACACCCCTTAATGTATTTAAAACAGCAGATAAGAAGTTAACCCATTAGTTGTTACACAGCAATTAAAGCGAAGTGGAGGTGAAATTTCAAAATTTCACTTTTTTTTTTTGCAGATTTTCAGTTTTTATCTAGAATTTACAAGAATATGGTAGATGTGACCAGGGAAATTCAACTTAATACTGATTCCCCAGATTGTGCCGTTTTCATGTGTGGTCCTAGTGCGCTATTTGGCTCAACCACAAGACTCAGAATAGGAGAAGCACCCTCTGGACTTTGGGGTCCTATTTTCAAGACGATGTTATTTAGGCGCCATTTCAGGTTTGCGGACGCCCTAAGGTGCTAAAACTTAATAAACTCCCCAAAAAAGACCCCATACTGGAAACTACACCCCTATCCAGGGGTGTAGTGAGTGTGTGTGCATATATATATATGGTGTTTCACAATTTTTTTTAGAATTGGCATATAAAAATTAAAAATTTTATTTTTTTTACAACAATCTGCAGTTTTAGCTGAAAATGTTTAATTTTTACAAAGAATCCTGGGGGAAAAAAGCACCCCGATATTTGTTACACAATTTCTTCCAAGTTCGGCAATACCCTATATTTGGGTGTAATCTGTTGTTTGGGCGCATGGCAGGGCGTATAAGGGAGGGAGCGCTATTTATAACTTTTTTTATTTTTCTGTTTACGGAGATGTGTAGGGGCTTGTTTTTTGTGGGATGAGTTGACGTTTTTATTGGTATCATTTTTGGGGGGACAAGGATTTTTGATAGTTTTGAAATCCGTTTTTTGGAAGGCAGGGTGAAGAAAATACTGAAACCCTAGTAGTGTTTATTATTTTTGACAGCGCTCCCCGTGCAGTATCCGTGACAGGTTAGTTTTACTCCGTGGGTTAATACGATTATGGCGATACCCAGTTTATATAGTTTTTTATATGTTGAAGGATTTTTTTTATTTAAAAAAAGTGTTTTTATTGACCTAATTGGTCAATGCAAATGACAGAATAATGTCAAAATTATCAACCATTAAGCTGCTTTCACACAGAGCGTTTTTGCCGCGTTTGGTGCTTTTTTTTGTGTAGAAATACACAGCATTAATTGCTGTGTATCTGTGCAAAAAACATACCAAAAACTCTGTGTGAAAGCACTTTTAGAGCATAAATCAAGTTTTATTAGACCAACCTTCCAATGATAAGTTTTTTTTTTAAGGAAAAAAAAATACATTCAAGAGGCCGTGTTCCAAATTATTCTGCACAACGGAGTTATAAAATATTCAATAGGTTGTAAAGAACTGAAAATGATCATTTTTGGAATTGGCAGCACTAAGAGGTCACATTTACTGAAATCAAAAAGCTATTTCAATCCCAAACATTGTAACTGGCCAAATTCCATGATAACATAGGAGCTCTTAGCACCTTAGCAATCCTTGCATCCATTGAATGTTTGAGTTTTTTGAAAGTTTCTGCTGAATTTCTTTGCAGAATGTCAGACTCGCCTCCCAGAGCTGCTGCTTGGATGTGAACAGCCTCCCACTTTTGAGATCTTTTGCTTGAGGACACTCCAAAGCGTCTCACTTGGGTTGAAGTCTGGGGAGGATGGTGACCACACTGGAACCTCAAAGGGGCTCTACATCCTAGTGGGGTCTCCAAATTATCCTAGGATGATAGAGGTGCACTAAGAAAGAGATCACACCAAACACCCAAGTTGGTCTGAATACACTTTCTGTCTTTATTCTCAATATGGCAGGTTTTATAGCAGTTATCGCTATAAACATAATATGTTGCGGCCATTTTAAAAACACATTAGAGAAGAGTTATACAGGCAGCTTTTACGTGCCGTGTGCAAAGGCATGCATAGTGTTATACTAACTAATACATTAAAATGGAGACACAAAGGATCACACATATAACACTTTTGTTCCCATCCACAACAATACCATGAATTTCTCTCCTTTTATCCCCATAGCAGCCAGTGACGGCAAGGTCGTCTTTGCAGCATCAGATGGGCCGTTGTCCTGCATAAGTATAATTTTGCTACAGAAGACACGGTTCTTCTCTTTTTACCATGGAAGAAAGTGGTCGGTCAGAAACTCTCTATACTTTGCAGAGTTCATTGTCACACTTTCAGGGACCGTAAAGGTGCCGACCAGCTTTCTCCCCATAATTCCAGCCCAAAACGTGATTCCACCCCCCCCTTGCTGACTTCGTAGCCTTATTGGGACATGGTGCTTATCCAGTACTCCACCCATCAGGACCATCCACGGGTTGCACGGAACTCACCAGTAAACAAGACTGCTTCCAAATGAGTCTTCATGTATGTGTGGCCGCACTGCAACCGTCTGTTTGTAGGTAGCTAAATAGGAGGTTTATGGACAACTGCAGCTTCTGGAGGATTCTACACCTTGAGGCTTGTAGGACCCCAGAGATATCAGCAGCTTCACATACCTGTTTGCTGCTTTGTAATGGTTTTTGGGTAGCCGACGAATTTGGCAAAAACCTTCCTCATTCTGCCTTTATGCGCACAAACCTGTATGTGCTCAGAATCTGCCACAGATCTCGTGACAGTACGATGAACACTCTTAAAGGGGTTTTGCCTTGAAGTAAAATTGACGTGGGAAGATTGCAAATTAAATAATAAACATATTCACTATTCATCATTATTAATAATTCTGAACCATTTTTGTTTTAGCTGCCCCTGTAGTGATCCATTGTTTACAGCTCATCTCCAGGGGACACGACCAGTGATGAGAGCTCCTCAGTCCTGGCCGCACATGCTCAGACATCACTTCTCCTCTCAGGCAGCTACTGTCAGTCTCTTCCCTGTTTAGTAATCACACACACTGCTGAGCGAGTGTTCAACCCCCGATGCTGTCGTTCTACTCCCGACCTCTGTACTCCTTAGTAATTAGTCAAACAATGCAAATAAATAAAAAGAAACCTCAATCATGTATGTTTATTGAGACAAAAAAAATCCACATGTGTGGTTCCTGTAAGGATTTCAATCTATGACCGCGATACTGAAAGGCAAAAGTGCTACCCACTCAGCTACATTGTAGCGACTCACAGCTCTTTACATAAACAGACCTTTTTTGATTTGAGTGAGCACTCCGTGGGGAAAGGCATGGTGATGTCAAATCTTCTAGGTCACATGATATGCAGCTCAAACAAATCATATATGCCCCCCTTTTAAACACACTGAAAGCAGACACAGGACAAATCAGGCATGAAATGCATTTGTGGCAAAAATCCTTTATATTTTTGTGCAATATCTAATGTTTTTTTAAATGTTTTCATACTTTGTCCAAGACATTGCACTATTTGACACTTTTCGTCAGCAGCAGAGAGATTACCCATATTATTAAAAACCTGTGGCGTCTTAGGGGCCGTTTACACGGCAGTGGACAAATACCAGCCGGTTTGCCGGATGGTATTTGTCCTGTTTTGCGGCCGTCCCCACGGCCGCGGGGGGGACGGCTTTTCTCCGCGATGAGCGGAGAAGAGCCCTCCCCTCTCCCATTGAGATGCACATGTTCCGTCCGGAAACCGGACGGAAGATTGTGCATGTTCAATGTTTTGTCGCCGGGCGGAAAACCCGTGCTGTGGGGACATGCCCTTAGTAATTTGGAACGTCCATCTTTAGTAGATTTCCATTTATTGGGCACCAGGTGTTTTGAGATTGATTTTAATGATCCAAAATGCCCTGGGATGCTATACTAGTGAAACGCGGTGGAAACACGGGCTTCATGTATGAAAATTGTCAAGTTCTAAGACTTTCTTTGTTGCCCATAGCAACCAATCAGAGCTTGTAGCAGCCAGAGCTCATAGCAACCAATCAGCGCCCATAGCAGCCAGAGCTCATAGCAACCAATCAAAGCCCATAGCCACCAATCAGAGCTCACAGCCACCAGTGAGAGCTCACAGCAACCAATGAGAGCTCACAGCGACCAACCAGAGCCCATAGCAACCCAAGCTAAGTGGCTGTGTAGCATCACTGCTCTGCAGTCCCGCTACATAGACGGCGGGTGTTGTCAGCTAATTGCAGCTGACAACCGCTGGTAACAGCACAGAATTGACCTGGCTCTATTACATGCTGTTTAATTCCTTAGCGGCGATCGCGGTGGCGAAATGAATGAGAAACGGTGCCACGCACCATTTCTGACTCCGAGCTGGGCCCTGGTGGCGAGATTGTGGGGTCCCGATCAGTTTACATGTCGGCTGGAAGCTTCCATCGCTGTCATGTTTCGCGTTTTACTACTTCCTTCCCCATCTTTGTACACCCTTTAGTATTGTTTATACAATACAAAAGGGTGTACACATGATTGCGCCCCCTAGTGGTCAAGCACCCTAGAAGGACTCAAAGTTCAAGTGAAAAAAAAAAAAAGTTTAAAAGTGCAAAAAAAAATTGAGATCAAATCTCCACCCTTTTCCCATTTTACAAATAAAAATAAATAATAAAAAAGTTACCCATAATCGGTATCACTGCATCCGAAAAAGTCCGATGTATTAAAATATAACATAGTTTATCCCATGCGCTGAACATTGCAGAAGAAACTGGTTCCATACGCCAAAACTGGTTGTTTTTTTTTGTCAGTACTAAAACATAATGAAAATCCTACATGTTTGTTGCTGGAATCGTATCAATCTGCAGAATACAGAGAACACATCATTTATACCAGAGAGTAAATAGCGTAACCCCCCCCCCCCCCACCCCCCGCAAACATGCCACAAGTTTTTTTTTTTTTACCACTTTTTCACCCACTTACAATTTTTGGACAGTTCCCCAGTGTATTCTATGGTACAATGAATGACTCCATTAGAAAGTACATCTTGTCCTACAAAATAAAAGCCCTCATATGTCTATGTAGGTGAAAAAATAAAAAAGTTATGGCTCTGGGAAAACAAGGAGGGAAAAACAAGCGTGACAGCTATAAAAGTCGCTCTGTCCTTACAGGGGTTGTCTCATCTCAAGTGTCATAGGATGTAAGAATAAAATATTGCTGCTTTGCTCTGTCACTTCCTGGTCAAGCTGTTTGTAATTAGCATATGAGCTCTGTGTATTCAGACTTCTGCTAATTAGATACATCTCCTGCTGTCAGGACCAGAGAAGCTTCTGAGTTAAAGTAAACAGTAATAATTACGGTCTTTTGTCTGAAAAATCAGATAACAAACAAGCTCTCACTGTCCAAAGTTGTGAGCTGCTGCATGAACTGTGTGATGACGTCACTCCCTGCTATCAGATAGAACAAACAGCAGGAGGGGGAAGTCCACAGGTCGGTCACAGAGCTCAGAAGGTGATAAAATGACTTGTATCTCCTTAACAGAAAAAAAATGAACAACGCAATATATTTGGAAAACATCTTTATTTAGTGTTTCCAACATGTTGAAAGCTAATCTTTGTAGTGAGACAACCCCTTCAACCCCTTACCGATCTATGACGTATGAGTACGTCATAGCGCCGGTAAGCGGCTTTGAAACGGGATCGCGGACCGATCCCGTTTCACAGCTGCCGGTTGTTAGCGGCTAATTGCAGCTAACCCCCGGCGGTTTCAGAGCAGGTGGGCGGCGTCGCCCACCTGCGCTGTTTAACCCATCAGACGCTGCGGCAAAGATGGCCGCGGCGTCTGAATGACTGAAAAGCGGAGCCGCGCACCGTTTTTCAGCCCGATCGCTGAGTTCCGACGGGCTAACATGGCAGCGCAGAGCATTGTGAAGGCTCTGATCGCTGCCATGTTCCTGTTTGCCCCACTTCCGTCCACAGACAGGAAGTGGGGAAACCGCCAGCTTTGTAGACCCTAATGCATTGCCTATGCAATGCATTAGGCTGTATTAACGATCGCGCCCCCTAGTGGTCAAGCACCATAGGGGGACTAAATGTTAAAGTAAAAAAAAATAAAGTACAAAAAAAAAGTATTAAAAGTTCAAATCACCCCCCTTTTCCCCATTTTACAAATAAAAACAATAAAAACGTTACACATATTTGGTATTGCCGCGTCCGAAAAAGTCCGATCTATTAAAATATAATATAATTTATCCCGTGCGCTGAACACCGTAGAAGAAAAAAATTCCAAATGCCAAAATTGCGTTTTTTTGGTCATTTCATGTCGCATAAAAATTGGAATAAAAGTGATCAAAAAAGTCGCCTGCATTCCAAACTGCTAGCATTAAAAAGTGCACTTCTGCCCGCAAAAAATGCCCCTCACTGACGTCCGTAGGTGTGAGTACAAAAAAGTATTGATCGCACAAAATGGCGCCGCGGCGCAAATTTCAAAAATAGAAAATGTTTGGAATTTTTTTACGGTATCAAAACATAACGGAAACCCTACATGTTTGGTATTGCCGGATGCGTATCAACCTGTGGAATACAGATAATGCATCATTTTGACCGAAGAATAAACTCCGTAAAAACAAACCTCCCGCAAACATGGCACAAATAAAAAATTTTCACAGTTTGCCCCATTTAGAATTTTTTTGCCGTTCCCTAGTATACTCTATAGTAATATGAATAACACTATTAGAAAGTACAACTTGTCCCGCAAAATAAAAGCCCTCATATGTCTCTGTAGGTGGAAAAATAAAGTTATGGCTTTCAGAAGGCAAAGAGCAAAAAAAATGTAGAGCCATATTATTATGACCGTCCATCAGGAAGGGGTTAAGAGGTTAAATTGCAAGGAGTTATTGAGCAGTTTTGCCTTTTTTATGTTGATGCTCAAGTTTGATTTTCTCTAGGTTGAAGTTACTGACAACAGTTCTTTGTACAAGTCACACTGATGTCTGTTTTTGGTTTTCCTTTTAATTCGCACAGCTCAAATATCATTCTGGTTCAAATCAAATGTAAGAAGCCGTGGAGTATTACAGTCTGAAGGAAAAGCATGCTTCTTGAGGACGGGTAAGAAGAACTTAGCAGAAAGTTAAAGGGGTTGTCTCACTACATTGATTCATGTTACCTCCGTCCTCTTTTCTTGGTTTTACTTTGAATTCAGGGTCGTGTTTACTGGCTTCAACTAGGCTGCAGTAGAAGCCAGGTCTGTAGCTATAGCAACCAGTGCTGGCAGCCTATCGGAACAGATCAAACAGGTCTGTAGCTATAGCAACCTGTGGAGCTGATGCAGCCCATACAAGAGGGGATATCTATGAATAGGTAGGACACTGTTAATGGACATATATTGCAAAGTGACTTGTTTTTGCAAGATCTTTAACATAAAAAGCAGCGATCCTTGTAGTGAGACAACCCCTTTAAGGAACATGCATCACTTGACTCCTCAGATTTGTTTTATTTGTGTTAGTGTAAGGATTTTAGATGCGTGTTTGGATCCGTCTGTCGGGCTCTAAACGGACTCAAACACGCATCTAACAAATAGCAGTGTGATTTCCATTGCTTTTACTTTGAAACATGCATCGGCGTTCACACGAGTGATCACCGATCCGTGTCTCTTTGCGTCTTTCGGATCCGTTCTAAGAATTGTCATGTCAATTATTGGTCCTAAGGAGGCAGCAGGAGCCCTATAATAAACCATAGGGTGCGATCCTGCTGCATCCAACACGCAGCCAAACACACAGCTGCCTGTTGGATACGTTTTGGATATGTTTAGGATCTGATCGCTGCTACGTTTTTGGATGCAATTTTCGGATCCAAAACAGATCCAAAATCGCCGTGTGAACAACCCCTAAGGCTGGGTTGACTCAGTGATTTTTACGCTTATTTTGCACCAGTATTTTCCAGCTGAAACTAGGAGTGGTGTCTACACTGAGAGAATGTAGGATGGATAGGCTTTTACTTCTTCAGGTTTTGGACCCATTACTGGTTTTGGCTGACAAACACCACTGCAAAATACTCATCAAAAAACACCATGTGAACCCATCCTAACAAACTTGTAGCACCGTAATGTAATATAACATTTCTTTCGCAGTAGCCAATCTGCAGGAAATGTTTGGGCCACTTTTAAAACTTTCTCCAGGAAAATATGTCCCTTTTTCCATGGGGGGGTTTTTGGTAGGGGCCCGGGTTTCTGCAGCGCTACAACATTTCATTTAAAATAAAATGGCCTTGTTTCAAAAATAAAACGGGTATGACGGGAATTCCGGGGAAATTTATTTGCCCTCCGCTCTTATTCCCAGATGGGGATCCGGTACAATAGACCCCCCTCTGTTCGTGTGCATTAAGTTGTTCTAAGGGAAAAAAGCCCCCAATTTTTTACATGCTCAACAGGGTCCAATGCCTGTTGAAAAACCAAAAGTTTGCCCTTTATGGCTTCTTTTTCTGTAAGTAAAATGCTAGAAAATTCCTGAAAAAGAAAGAAAAAGGATGGGGGGAAACGTTTATGAAATTTCCCATTGCGGGGCCAGTAAAAAATAGTGAATACTTTTAAAATTCCTATAGGGACAAAATGCCTGAAAGGGGGCTTTTCCCACACGACGTTTTTGTGATCCTTTTTAGGTTTCCTTTTTAAAGGATCCCCCAAAAGGGATTAAAAAATTTGTCAGTGTGTTTAACATTTTCAATGGCAAAAACGCATCGCTGTTCACAAACGAGTGATCGGCGATGCGTTTTTCGCGATGCGCTTTTCGGATCCGTATTTTGAGAATTGACATGTCAATTCTTTTGCTTTACGCAAGAGAAATCTCCATAGGAAAATAATGGAGTGCGTTTTTGGCATCCTGAAGCGGATCCAAAAGCGCAGCATACATTTGGGTGCGTTTTGGATCCTTTTCGATGCCAAAACGCATCCGAAAAAACGCATTGGATTTAAATTTAAATATAAAATTTGAATTATGTTTGGGTTATATACAGTAAATGTATATAATATTATTTATATAAATGGTATAAAATTATTATTTATATATATAATAGTATTATATATATATATATATTATATTATTATATATATATACTTTTTGTATAGTATTTTTATATATAATAATAAATGTAATATAATCTTATAAATGTAATTTTAATAGTTTTATAAATGGTATATTATATCAAATATATATATATGTTATGACTAAATATATATTTAGTTTATAAATATTTAGTTTATAATTGAGATTAATTCATTTACATGGGGTGGGTTTGAAAACTATTGGTTGATTTAAAAAAAAAAAAAATAGGGGGGGGGGTTTTCTAAAATCATGGGTTTGTATGAAACAGTTGATTGACATAGGTAAAAAAAAGGGTTTTTTCTTGGTCAATGATAGGTTATTTTTATTTTTAAATTTCAGTTTGATAGGTTGATTTAAATAAAGTATTGAAAAAACGGATCCAAACAACTGTCCGTAAAACGCATGCAAAACGCATCCAATACGCATTCAAAAAAGGATTCAGCTGTTGCGTTTTCTGGATCCGCTTTTTGGTTTCAGTTTGCATCCAGTTTTCACAGATTAAAAACGGATCCGTAAAACGCATCCAAAACGGACCCAAAACGTCGTGTGAACAAGCCCTAAGGCTATGTTCACACGGCTCATTGCCGGCGTAATTGCAGGGACGGATTTTGCCCGCAATTACGCCGGCTGCCGTGTCACAGGGGCCATAGACATCCATTATCCATTGCACGTATCCCGCCGGGATAATGTGCATGTCACTTTCTCCCCGCTCTGCGTATTCGCCGAGCGGGAGGAGAGACGGAAGCCATAGTTCTCTATGAGAACTATCTATTACCGTAATGACTGGGAGGGATTTCAGCCGTATTGGAGCACAAATACGGCGCGCAATATGGCTGAAATCCGTCCCAGAATATGCCGCGTGAACGAGCCCTAATCGGAGATATTAAATGAACACTTAGGGCGACATGTATGATTTTTGGCGCCAAGACACCAATTTTATTGCGCACAATAGTAGTGTATTGAATCTTGAATCTATGAACCTGTTCTACTGCGGGTCACAGATTTAGCACTTTCTAGCACAAAAGTGACACTTCGGGCTCAGGTAAACCACTTTTAGGCCGTTTTCACACGGCTTATTTTGACGCTTCCAAAATGCCCCCAGTTCATTTAATTGATTCTTATGTAAAACCTCGTTGTAGTTCACACATGATGAGGTTTTTGCACGCTTCTTTGGAAGCACTGAAAAAGAAGTGTCGTGTCAATTCTTGAAGCGCGTTTTAGGCACGTTTTTCGGCGCGGTTTTTGGAGCATTTTCGGCGCTTTTTTTTGTCCCGGCTATTAATTTGTATGGGTGAAAACTTCGTTGAAAACCTCGTCCAAAACCAAGTCAAAATAAGCTGCGTGAACATGGCCTAAAAGTGCTCTACCTGTTCCAGCAGTAATTCGCCTGGATTTGCCGTACTGAAGCTATAAATGTGTAGCTTCGTACCAACCGTACGACGCCTCCATGTCACTCCATGCCTCCAGCATGCAATCTCAGGCGCATTACAAAGTGCCATGGGCCTCTGTAATGCACCTGAGATTGGAGTGCGCCTGATTAAAAATATAGCAAAACGGGGGTGCACTAATTTTCGGGCTGAAAAGACGCCAGATTTCTGGCGCAGCCCCGTTCATACATGTCGCCCTTATTATAGGAAGGCATGTACTACACAGTATAAAGTTTTCTTTCCCAGTACTCTAGCTATATGTCATGTGGTCAGGTGTCATGTGTATGCAGGAAGCTTTCCGGTGCGCATGCTAAATACACATCACAAACATGATATGAGCAATGTTTTAAAGGGGTATTCTTACCACACTGATTAGTGCTAAACATGCAGGCAAAGGTTAAGAAATACATAGCTGTTCTGATTTTGCTTCCTTTCAGAGTTAGAGAAGTTCTAACTCTCCTCTTGTGTACACAAGCTTGCTTAGGTTACCAAACACCTCTTTTTGTTCTAGAGCCCTGACCAGAATGGTGATATAACTCCTTGCTGCGTCTTATCAGCAACAGAGGAGGTTTTTTTTCTATGTTACTAACAAAGCTTAAACCTTTAGAGCACTGTAGCACTGCTGTTACAACCCATTCATCACCAATGTCCATCTAACAGACTCAGCGAGGAAAAGCAGAGCTGATATGTCAATCACTGCTATAGAACTGCCCACAGCCTAAACAGGAAGTGGGAGCCTGAAGCTGTAGAACCGCCCACAGCCTAAACAGGAAGTGGGAGCCTGAAGCTGTAGAACCGCCCACAGCCTAAACAGGAAGTGGGAGCCTGAAGCTGTAGAACCGCCCACAGCCTGAACAGGAAGTTGGAGCCTGAAGCTGTAGAACCGCCCCCAGCCTGAACAGGAAGTGGGAACCTGAAGCTGTAAAACCGCCCCCAGCCTGAACAGGAAGTGGGAGCCTGAAGCTGTAGAACCGCCCACAGCCTAAACAGGAAGTGGGAGCCTGAAGGTAGAACGCCACAGCTGACAGGAAGTGGGAGCCTGAAGCTGTAGAACCGCCCACAACCTGAACAGGAAGCAGGAGCCTTAAGCTGTAGAAGTGCCCACAACCTGAACAGGAAGCGAGAGCCTGAAGCTGTAGTACCTCCCACAGCCTGAGCAGGAAGTGGGAGCCTGAAACGCCCACAGCCTAAACAGGAAGTGGGAGCCTGAAGCTGTAGAACCCCCCACAGCCTAAACAGGAAGTGGGAGCCTGAAACTGTAGAACCGCCCACAAACTGAACAAGTAGTAGGAGCCTGAAACTGTAGAACCTCCCACAGCCTGAACAGGAAGTGGGAGCCTGAGCTGTAGAACTGCCCACAGCCTAAACAGGAAGTGGGGGTCTGAAGCAGTTATACTCCCACTGCCTGAACAGGAAGTGGGAGCCTGAAGCTGTTGAACCGCCCACAGACCAAACAGGAAGTGGGAGCCTGAAGCTGTAGAACCACCCACAGCCTAATCAGGAAGTGGGAGCCTGAAGCTGTAGAACCGCCCACAGCTTGAACAGGAAGTGGGAGCCTGAAGCTGTAGAACCGCCCCCAGCCTAAACAGGAAATGGGTACATATTCCAGTAACAGTGGCACACTATAAACTGAAGCACTATCAAAGGGGACATAGGAATTTTGAAAAAAAAGCATTTCTGCTATCTAGGATATATGAAAAGTTTTTTGAGATTCTCAGTTCACACTCTTGATCAAAACTGTTCAAGCCACCTCCGAACTTCAACGGGATCTCAAGGCAGGTGGTCCTACACTCTTGATTCCTACACTATTGATACCTCTCGTTTGGGTCCTATTCAGACCTTCGTAATCCAGGGAATGAAGGAACCAGTTTACAAGTTACACTGCACTGATTAAAAAGCCATTGTGAACTGAGAATCTCAAAAAACTTTTCATATATCCTAGATAGCAGAAATGCTTTTTTCAAAATTCCTACGTCCCCTTTGATAGTGCTTCAGTTTATAGTGTGCCACTGTTATTGGAATATGTATGTATATTACAGCCGCACCAGTGTTGCACCTATGTTCGTTTTTTTCAAAAATGTTTTTTTGGATGTGCATAACCATATATTGCTTTTAAACAGGAAGTGGGAGCCTGAAGCAGTTATACTCCCACAGCCTCAACAGGAAGTAGGAACCTGAAGCTGTAGAACCGCCCACAGCCTGAACAGGAAGTGGGAGCCTGAAGCTGTAGAACTGCCCCCAGCCTAAACAGGAAGTGGGAGCCTGAAGCTGTTGAACCGCCCACAGCCCAAACAGGATGTGGGAGCCTGAAGCTGTTGAACCGCCCACAGCCCAAACAGGATGTGGGAGCCTGAAGCTGTTGAACCGCCCACAGCCCAAACAGGATGTGGGAGCCTGAAGCTGTAGAACCGCCCACAGCCAAAACAGGAAGTGGGAGCCTGAAGCTGTAGAACCGCCCACAGCCCAAACAGGATGTGGGAGCCTGAAGCTGTAGAACCGCCCACAGCCTGAATAAGAATTGGGAGCCTGAAACTGTAGAACCACCGACAGCCTAAACAGTAAGTGGGAGCCTGAAGCTGTAGAACCGCCCACAGCCTAAACAGGAAGTGGGAGCCTGAAGCTGTAGAACCGCCCACAGCCTGAACAGGAAGTGGGAGCCTGAAGCTGTAGAACCACCCACAGCCTGAACAGGAAGTGGGAGCCTGAAGCTGGCTGTGAAGAGCAGGCTTAATGAAACATCCTGGTAACAACACTTTTTTTTTTTTTTTAGATGGAAACCGGTTTAAAGGGAACCCATCACATTAAAAATGCTATCAGGTCTACTATTAGCATGTTATAGAGCAGGAGGAGCTGAGCAGATTGATATATTGTTCTGTGTGGAAAAATCCAATTTGTATTTTAGTCTTTGAAATCTCTGCTTCTTCTGAGTTAAGGAGTTCAGTTATTACACACAACTTAATTTATGGACATCTATAGTTTGATTTCTTTAGCAGTGTAGATTGGAGGGGTTGTTAGCAAGATCTGGTGATATTTTTATTTAGAAAGTTGGTGACATGTTCACCCACTGAGTACCTATCACCTTCAGAGAAGTAACAGAATACTAAAATACAAATACTTTCCCAAATATGCTTCAATAGGTAAATCAAAGCATTTCACATGTAATTCAATTTTTTAAAAAAGCGCTGGCCCTTAAAGACAGCTCTGAAGTCGGGCCAAGTGGTCTTGATGGATCACTATGTTGACAGGTTGACTGCTTCTGAGCTGGTAGAGTCCACTGTGCAAGGGGGAGCCTGTAAGTCTACATCATGTGCACTCCAGCATCAGTGTAATATTGATGCCTGTGTGCTATGAAGGAGGAGGCTGAAGTAACAGGTACAGTATATAAGATTATAAATCCACTGCACACCAATGTTTGATGCGTACAAATATAGTTTATTTACAAAGAGGGCTTAGATAGTAATGGATCAAAGATGGGGTGCCAAAAATTATACACAAAAGTATACTAGACAAGTGCTTTGTAGAATCGCCCACAACCTGAACAAGAATTGGGAGCCTGAAACTGTAGAACCTCCCACAGCCTAAACAGGAAGTGGGAGCCTGAAGCTGTAGAACCGCCCACAGCCTAAACAGGAAGTGGGAGCCTGAAACTGTAGAACCACCCACAACCCGAACAAGAAGTGGGAGCCTGAAACTGTAGAACCACCCACAACCCGAACAAGAAGTGGGAGCCTGAAACTGTAGAACCACCCACAACCCGAACAAGAAGTGGGAGCCTGAAACTATAGAACCTCCCACAGCCTAATCAGGAAGTGGGAGCCTGAAGTTGTAGAATCGCCCCCAGCCTAAACAGGAAGTGGGAGCCTGAAACTGTAGAACCACCCACAACCCGAACAAGAAGTGGGAGCCTGAAACTGTAGAACCACCCACAACCCGAACAAGAAGTGGGAGCCTGAAACTGTAGAACCACCCACAACCCGAACAAGAAGTGGGAGCCTGAAACTGTAGAACCTCCCACAGCCTAATCAGGAAGTGGGAGCCTGAAGCTGTGGAAACGCACAAAGACTAAACAGGAAGGGGGAGCCTGAAACTGTAGAACCACCCACAACACCGAACAAGAAAGTGGGAGCCTGAAACTGTAGAACCACCACAACCCGAACAAGAAGTGGAAGCCTGAAACTGTAGAACCACCCACAACCCGAACAAGAAGTGGGAGCCTGAAACTGTAGAACCTCCCACAGCCTAATCAGGAAGTGGGAGCCTGAAGCTGTAGAACCGCCCCCAGCCTAAACAGGAAGTGGGAGCCTGAAGCTGTAGAACTGCCCCCAGCCTGAACAGGAAGTGGGAGCCTGAAGCTGTAGAACCGCCCCCAGCCTAAACAGGAAGTGGGAGCCTGAAGCTGTTGAACCGCCCACAGCCCAAACAGAATGTGGGAGCCTGAAGCCGTAGAACCGCCCACAGCCCAAACAGAATGTGGGAGCCTGAAGCCGTTTAGAACCGCCCACAGCCCAAACAGGATGTGGGAGCCTGAAACTGTAGAACCGCCCACAACCTGAACAAGAATTGGGAGCCTGAAACTATAGAACCTCCCACAGCCTAAACAGGAAGTGGGAGCCTGAAGCTGTAGAACCACCCACAGCCTAAACAGGAAGTGGGAGCCTGAAGCTGTAGAACCGCCCACAACCTGAACAAGAATTGGGAGCCTGAAACTGTAGAACCTCCCACAGCCTAAACAGGAAGTGGGAGCCTGAAGCTGTAGAACCGCCCACAGCCTGAACAGGGGGAAGTGGGAGCCCTACAGCATGGCTAGGAACCGCCCACAGCCTGAACAGGAAGTGGGAGCCTGAAGCTGTAGAACCTCTTGCAGCCTGTACAGGAAGTGGGATCCTGAAGCTGTAGAACCACCCACAGCCTGAACAGGAAGTGGGAGCCTGAAGCTGGCTGTTAAGAGCAGGCTTAATGAAACATCCTGGTAACAACACTTTTTTTTTTTTTTAGATGGAAACCGGTTTAAAGGGAACCCATCACATTAAAAATGCTATATAGGTATAGATAGGTATAGAGTGCTCCCGGACTTCAGGTCCTATTCTCCTCTTTAACAGCCCGGACATACTTCTTACCACCCTACTGGATACTAACTTTGCTTGCATTGGTGCCTTTCGTCTCCTTATAAATATTACCTCATACTAGCAATTAGCATTACTACATTAGATGTCTCTTGATAAAGGCGGTTGCCGAAACGTCGATATACTATATGACATCTGCAATATATTATATGACATCTACTCTATCTATACCTATTTAAAGCACTTGTCTAGTATACTTTTGTGTATCATTTTTGGCACCCCATCTTTGATCCATTAGGCCATGTTCACACGGCTTATTCCCCACGGATTTGTGAGCCGTATTGAGCTCACAAATCCGCCGTGAATAAGGGGCGGGGCGGGGGCGGGGCCGGAGCGCGGCGGGGGCGCCGGCTCCCGGCCCCATAGACATGCCGTAAATAATGTGCATGTCAGTTTCTCCCCGCCTGGCGGATTCGCCGAGCGGGTAGGAGCGACGGAATCCACTGTTCTCTATGAGAGCAGTGGATTACAGTAATGACAGGGACGGATTGGCGCCGTACTGCAGCGCAAATCCGGCGCGGAGTACGGCGCCAATCCGTGCCCAAATAAGCCGTGTGAACGAGGCCTTACTATCTAAGCCCTCTTTTGTAAATAAACTATATTTGTATGTATCAAACATTGGTGTGCAGTGGATTTATACTCTTATATACGTGGCCTTGCTGCCTTTCCACAATTTGCACCCACCCCTCCTTATCTAGGTGTGCGTGACCATTATTTGTATATATGAAGTAACAGGTAAACACTGTCACAGTATGTCCTCAGTGTGCTGTGCCTGTACAAGCAGCAGATCACCCTGTACAAGCAGCTATGCCCTCAACTCCCCCTGCACACTTGGTATCTCCCACAGTATGATAAGATTCTCCTGAGTTACAAAGTGGAATTAAAACCTGTCTCCCCTGTAATACTGAGGTAAATCCTCCGGATTGCCAATGACAAGTATCTGAGAAAAGTCTTATAATTTCATCTACTATCAATTTTTGTGTGTTTGTGTGGAGGCGATAGGTGCTCTTTAAGTCTGTAAGATCAAGTCGCCCTGATAGACGTCTTGCTCTATTTTTCCTGCTGTCACAAATCTGTGCCCTTGTGGATGATTTATAACCTCCTGGCATGTCAGGAAATACTGATAGTGTAAACCTGACAACTGTTGGGAGTCGCCTGCCTCACTCCTGCCACGTTTTTACCCATGTGAAAGTTTAGCCGAGCTCGTTTTGGGTTTTATATTTCAGGGAGAGAACTGTTCTATTGATTGTCCTCAGGCCACACGTGTTATGTCACTGCACGCCAGGAAACAGACGGCTTAGCAGTTTTTATCACAATTTCCCGGGCCCCCTGGAGCCCTCTCCCCGAACGCCGGAACTCACAACTTACGCATTGAAAATTTCTTGCCCGATCCCGGCGTCCCTTTCTTTCAGGGCCCCACAGATAACCTCTGGGTACATGAGGATTAGGAGTAAAAGTTTTTTTAAACTGGTGGGAAAGGGATAGAAAAAATATTTAAAAAAAAGTTAGGGGTAAAGAGAAGTGAAACGGTGAAAATATTTTAAAAACCCTGGGCAAAAGACTAAAACCAAGCAGGTTTAAGCTAATGTTACCCAGGTGTGCTACGGCCCATGTTTGTGTCCGTACTGTTGGGGCGGAGTCTAGTGGGCCCCAAAAATAACCGTTATAAATCCCCCTGTGGCCCCAGTTCTTGGGCCCCTAGAGCCCACAGTCGGGATTGGACTTGTGGCCATAATATGGGTTTAGAAATGTGCCCTATTACAATCATTTGAAATTCATCTTATTCTGTAGTTTTAAACACATCCCCAAATCCAAGGGGGGGGAAAAGGGGGTAAAAAAACCCAAATAACTGCAAAAATGGGGAAGCCCCATACTTGACTAATTTTCCGGAAATTTTTCCCAAATAGGGCAAGAAAAAAAATCTCCTACAAAAGGCTACTGGAAGCCAACACTAGATGGAGCTACTTGTATGTGCATTTTTCAAGCCATAATTTTATCACTGAACTTTGACCTGTGTGAAAAGATACGGGTATGTTCACATGGCGTACTTCAGGGTGTAAAAAGCGTGAGATGCGGCCCCAAAAAACGGGCCCCCAAATACATTAAAATTTTAGCATCATTGAGTGCTATGAATTTTTTGGTGGGATTTTTTCCCCCGCACAGAATGCTTTTCTACTCCGTCAGTCCCATTGACTTTAAAAACAGGGGCTCCCTTCTCTGCCCGTCCAAAAAACTTTGTGCAGCCCCTCCGCTATCTCCTTAGTTTCCCTAACTTTTTTAAAATTTCTCCGCTATCTTGCCAGTCCCCCTTGATTTATACAGCGCTCCGCTATCCCCTGCCCTCCCTTGACTTTGTTGCAGAGCTCGGCTATCTCCGTCAGTCACATAGACTTTGTACAGGGGGCTCCCCCCGGCTAAGTCAGTCCCAAGGGCTTTGTCAGCGCTCGGCTATTTAGTCATCCCAAAGACTTTTAACAGCGCCGGCATCCATTTATCCCCCTAACTTTTTTACAGCGAAAAATGGCTATCCCACATCCCAAAAGGGTTTTTTTACAGCGCTCGGCAAACCAGTCGCTCCAAAAGGGCAAATTTTAAAACCGGGTGGCTATCCCCAGTCAAATCCCCTAGACTTTGGGACAGCACTCGGGTTTTTTATTTTTTATTATTAATTTTTTTTAAAAACGCCCTTTATTCCAGGGCGCTGTACATTCAGGGGGTTACATACATTACATAAGTCAAAAAGAGAACAGGATAAGGGGGTAAAAAACAATTGGGGCCCACGAGGGGGAGAGGACCCAAACCCCCAGGGCTTCAATCTACAAGGAGGGGGGAAAGAGACAGGGGGGGGGCAACATGTCCTTTTTGGGGGGGAATAGTGACAAGTTTATTTTAAGGTTTTAGGGAAGCCTGAAGAAGGGGTTTTTAGGTTTTCCTTTTTAAAACTTGTGAAAGTGGAGGAGGTCTGATGTGTTTTGGGGTTTGGGGAGTTCCCGAGTGGGGTGAAGCACGGGGGAAGTCTTGGAGACGTTGTTGAGGAGCTGATTTAAGGGGGGAAAAGGGAGAGGGGGAAGGTCCTTGAGGAGCGGGGGAAATGCTGGGGGGGGATATTTTTGAAATTAGGGTTTTGAGATGTTTGGGGGGGAGAGGTCATGGGGAGCCTTGTAGGTCATTGGTTAGTAGCTTGAAAAAAAATTCGCTGGGCAATGGGAAACCCCGTGAAGGGAATTTGGGGAGGGGAAGGGGAGGAAATCCCAGGAAAGAGGTTTTGGGAAAAGCGGGCAGCAAGTTAAGGATGGATTGGAGGGGGGCGAGGGTGCTAGTGGAAGGGGCCCCTGAATAAGGAAAGTTGCAGTTCTAGGCGGGAATGCAAGGGAAAGGACCAGGGTTTTTATAGTGTCATACCAGGAAAGAACGGATGGGGAGAAGTTTTTCGGTGGAGGGGAGGGAGAGGTTTAGGGTTTTGTGGGCCGGGGTTTTAAAGATAAAGCAGAAGCAGGGAAATTAACCCCCCAAAACAAACGGACTTTGGGACGGGGAAAGTGGGAGAGCCTTGACCCGTAATAAAAGAGATCAAGGGGGAAAAGGGAGAGTTGGATGGGGGAAAAATGATAGTTTTGGTTTTCCCACATTTTGTTTTAGGAGACGTATGAGAAAAAGGGGGGGGGGAATATTGGGGATTGACAGACGTCCCGGGATCCGGGGGGAGTAGAGAAAGAAAATTTTGGGCCAGAAAGTAAGTTGGGTATCATCATATACAGGTGGTTTTAAAAAAGCCATGTGAGGCTAAAGAGAAAAAAACCCGGGGCCAAGGGGGTTTTGAACGAAAAAGTAAAGGACCCAGGGCTGCCCCTTTGGGGGACACCAACAGAGAGTGGCCGGGGGGAAGGGGAGCAAAAATGAGAGACGCTGAAAATTTTCCCATAATTTAAGGGACGGGGAAAATCCAGGGAAAAAAGCCCCAAATTTCCGTGATGCCCAGGGGGGAGAGGGTTTTTTAGCAGGGGGGGGTTGGGCGCATTTTTCAAAGGGAGGGACAGATCCAAGAGGAGGAGCACAGAGTATGGCATGAGGCTTTAAACTTTACTAAGGGGGATTAGTGAATTTTTTAAAGGGGAGTTTCGGTAGAGTGGTGGGTCGGAAAAACCCGATTGTATTTGGGGCAAGGGAAAAAGTTTGGGGGAGAGGGGGAACAGTGAAGGGAAAAACCCTGCTTTCCGAGGGGTTTTTGGGAAACAAAAGGGGGGCAGTTAGATGGGGCGAACAGTTGGACAGAGAAGAGGGGTCCCCAAAGGGGGGTTTTTTTTAAGGGTTTGGGGTGATGTAGCAGTTTTAAAACCCGAAGGGGGAAGGGTGCCCGAGGTTATTGATAGGTTGGGAAAGGTGGGTGAGGGCTGGGGTGATAGAACACTGAGGGCTGGGATAAGGGGGGAAAGGGAGGGGTCAAGACTACGGTATGAGGTTGGATTTGGACAGTAAGGAGGAGAAACGTCATGATTGGGCCGTGGGGAACAATTTTAAAGGGGGAAAAGCAGGGGTTCAAGGGGAAGGGAGGGTGGTGGGGACTGGGGGGCTAAACTTTTTCTTTATGAGGTTGAAACTTCTTTGGGGGAAAATGAATGCAAAAATCAAACTCCCAAAGGGGGGGTAAGGGGGGGGGAGGGGTTGGTGGACGGAGAAGAGAGTTGGGAAGGATTTTTAAAAAAATTTTTGGGGTTTTGGGGACAGGGGGGATATAAGGGTGAAATTTGTTTGTTTGGCTGAGGCGAGTGGGACTTAAATTTTTTGGGATTTAGTTTTGATAAGGCCAAAATCATCCCAAGGGATTTTTTTTCTTTCCCGCGGCGGGTTTAGCAATTCGTAAACTCGCCTCAGCGTTTGGGTAGAGGGTTTTTGTATTTCCAGGGGTTTTTTCTGTTTATTTTGCGGGGGTTTTGTTTTGGTTGAGAGAACGCTGAGTTTTTTTTAAGGGGCGGGGTTGATTGTATTGGGTTTTAGAAAATGGGGGGTGCGTCTGGGTCCTTGGGAAAGAGGAGATAGTTGGAAAGGGGGTGCAAGAGAGTCCCGAAGGGCGTTTTGAGGGTTTAGGTTTTGTGATTCCTGCAGGGTCGTACTGGTTTTGAGAAGGGGGAGCAGGTGGGGAAGGTTTTAAAGCAGGTTGAGGTGGAAAATAAGGGTTTTGGAAGTTAGAGATGTCAATTTTGGGGGGAGAGGCGGGTGAAGATGAGGTTCCGTGTGTGTCCAACTTTTTTGGGGAAAGGGGGCCCTTTAGGTTCCCTTGGGGAAAGGTTTTAAGGGAGGAAACAGAATGAAAGGGTTTGTTGGGGAAACCGATGGGGGGTGGGCGATTGGGATGTTTTAAGTTCCCTTTTTTTTTTCCATTATTTTTTTAAGGGGGGGGATGTCGGTGGGAAAAAAAGTGGGGAAGCCAGGAAAGGGAAAGTGGGCAAGAAAGGCAGTGGGAGGGCTGGGCGGGCCCGGGAGACAAACAAACCCTTGGAAGGGCGGAGGGGGCGTAGATGCGGGGCAGAGTGAAAAAACCCCTTTAAAGGAGAAGAGGGTAGGAAGGCAAGGGGGGGAAACGGGGACAAAGGAGCAGGTGTCAGAAAAGGAGGAGGCCGAAAGCCTCCACCATGTTGTTACCAGGGGGAGGAGTGTGGGGGGCCGCTAAAAAAAGGGGTGCGGCAGGGGGGGCCCGTGTCAAATGGGGGCAGCCAGGTTTCGGGCAACCAAGGAAGAATAGGTTTGGGGAGTGAACCCCAAATCATGTTTGTATGAGAGTTTATTTCATACAGAACGCCATTCCAGAGAGCTCCAAAAGGGGAAAGGGTTTGGGGGGGGCACGGGGCAGAGGGATGTGTATCTGGGTTGGGAAGGGGTTAGCGGAATTTTGTAGGTGGTGAGTTTTCGGGAGGGGAAAGACTAAAAATGGGGGGTGTGGGGGGGCCCGGGTTTGGATTGTCCCCGGAAGCCAGAAGGAGCAAAAAGGGGAGAGGGTAGTAGGTGGCATTAGGATTTGACGGGAAATTTGGAGGGTCCCGTTTTGGTGCGGGGGGGCATTTAAAATAGGAGAGGGTTTGGGGGCGGCCCGACAGGGGGTTTAGGGTAGAATGCAGGGGGAAAGAAAAGTTCATTGCCAGCCCAGGGAGTTTTGGGGGTTTAACATAAGTGTGAGGAGAGTTTTTAGATAGGGAAATGAGGGAAAAGTAGGGCCCCTCAGTAGGGTTTATAGACTTTTGGGACAGAGCTCGGGTATCTCAGTTTATTCTAAAACTTTTTTAAAAAGACTCGGGGTATCTCCAAACACCCCATAAAACTTTGTACAGCGCTCGGCTATCTCCGTCAGTCCCATAGACTTTGTACAGCGCTCGGCTATCTCCGTCAGTCCCATAGACTTTGTACAGCGCTCGGCTATCTCCGTCAGTCCCATAGACTTTGTACAGCGCTCGGCTATCCCCCCGTAGCTCCCCCCCCTTTTACCGCGCTCCGCCCTTTTTCCCCTCACCCCCCTAGACTTTTTTACAGCGCTCGGCCAAAATTTGTCAGTCCCCTAGGAAATTTTTAAAAAGCGTCGGAAACCCGTTTGCTCCATAGTCTTTGTACAGCGCTCCGCTATCTCCATCAGTGACTTAGGCTTTGTACAGCGCTCCGCTATCTCCCTCATTCCCCCTAGGTTTTTTACAAACGCTCCGCTTCTCCAACAGCCCCAAAGGTTTTTTACACATCGGGAAAACTCATCCCCGTCCCATAAAACTTTGTACAAGCGCTCGGTATCTCCGCCCGTCCCCTAGACTTTGTACAAGGGGCTGGCTATCTCCCCTCTTTCCCCTAGACTTTTTTCACCCCCTCGGGTTTCTCCCTCTGTTCCCCTAGGACTTTGTACAGCGCTTCTATCTCCATCATTTTTCCCCCAAAACCTTTTTTACAAACGCTCGGGTTTCTCCAACAGTCCCCCTAGACTTTTTACAAACGCTCGGGTATCTCCCGTCATCCCCAAAACTTTGTACAGCGCCCCTATCTCTTTCAGCTCCCAAAAATTTGTACAGCGCTCCGGGTATCTCCATCCCGTCCCTTGGCTTGTACAGCGCTCCCCTACCTCCAATTTATTCCCCATAGGTTTGTACGCGCTTTCCCCTTTTTCCGTCAGTCCCCAAAAGACCCTTTTTCAACACTCTGCAAACTCAGGGGCCCGGGCCCATAAAACTTTTTACAGCGCTCCGCTTTTTCCTTTTGTCCCCTAACTTTGTACAGCCTCCGGTATTCAGTCGTCCCATAGGGCTTTTGTGCGAGCTCCCGGGGTATCTCCGCACCCCATAGACTTTGTACAGAGCTCGGCTATCTCCATTAGGGCCCCTTAGGAAATTTGTACAGCTACCCGGGTATCTCCGTCATTTCCCCTAGACTTTGTACAGGCTCGGCTATTTTTCTCATTTAGCCCCTAGACTTTTTTCAGAGCCCCCTATCTCCGTTTAGTTCCATAGACTTTTGAAAAAGCGCTCGGCTATCTCCCCTATCCCCAAAAGACTTTGTACCGCCTCGGCTATCTTCCCTCAGCCCCTAAAAATTTGTCAGCGCTCGGGCTATTTTCCTCCCCTCCATTGGGCTTTGTTACACGCCGGCTATCTCCGTCGCCCCGACTTTTACACCCGCGCTCGGTACTCCGTCAGGGCCCATAGACCCTTTTTACAGCGCCCTAACTCCGTTTGCCCCCATAGACTTTTTTTACAGGGGCTCCGCTATCTCCCCTCTTCCCCTTAGACTTTGTTTCAGCGCCTTTTTGGGTAACTCATAAATCCCCTAGAAATTTAAAAATAGTTCTCAAACAAACTCCGTCAGTCCCATTTGACTTTGTTTTCAGCGCCCCGGATTTCCGTCGTCCCATAGACTTTTGTTTCGTGCTCCCGGGTATCTCCATCATTCCCCTAGACTTTGTACAGAGCTCGGGTTTTTCCCCTCGTTAGACTTTGTACAGAGCTCGGCTATCTCCATCAGTCCCATAGACTTTGTGCAGTGCTCGGCTATCTCCATCAGTCCATAACTTTAAATATGCCGGGGTATTCCCGTCAGAACCCCAAAAACCCCTTTTACAGCGCTCGGCATTCCCGGGCATCCCCTAGGGCTTTGTACAGCGCTCGGGGTAAACTCCCGTCCCGTCCCATAAGACTTTTATTGTGCCTCCAAAAAATCTCCGGGGTTTCCCCTAACTTTGTACAGGCTCGGCTATCCCCATTTTTCCCAAGACTTTGTACAGCCCCTGGCTTCCCCCGCAGTCCCCTGGGCTTTGGGCAAACGCTCGGCTATCCCCCCAGTCCCATAGACTTTGTACAGCGCTCGGCTATCTCCGTCAGTCCCATAGACTTTGTACAGCCTGGCTATTTTCCCCCGTCCCCTTAAATTTGTACAACAAGCTCGGGAACTCCGTCGGTCCCATAGACTTTTGTACGAGCTCAGTAACTTTCCGTCAGTCCCCTGCTTTGTTCAGCGCTCGGCTATCTCCTCATCCCCCTTTGACTTTGTAAAAAGCTCGGTTTCTCCAAACAGTCCCCCCTTTGGGCTTTTTTACAGCGCTCGGGTTTCTTTCCCCCCCGGCCCCTAGAAATTTGGTGAAGACGGGGTTTTCTCCATCAGTCCCATAGACTTTATATAGTGCCCCCGGCCCTTTTTCCCTCATCCCCTAGACTTTGTGGGAGTGCCCCGGCTATCCCATCAGTCCCCCTAGACTTTTATAAGTGCTCGGCTATCTCAGTCAATTCCCCAAAAACTTTTCGCGTGCTCTTTCTTTTCTCCATTGGTTTCAAGGCTTTTAAAAAGCCATTAGAAATGTTCAGCCAATGGGTTGTTCAAAAACCTACCCGCCCCAGCACGCAAATGGGGGGGGAAATCAAAACCCCGGTTTAGCCCAAAAAGGGGGGAAACTCAGTGGGGACAATGCCCCTGGGAATTTGAAACAGTGCAATTTTTTTAAACAGTGTGGTATGGGGGGCAGGCCCCGCAGCCATCACTTGCCCCTGTTTACACACCAACCCCTGGGTGTAAAAAGCAGCGATCAGAGATTTTTCTGCGTTTTCCCGAACCCTTTTTTAAAAAACCTGTCACATAGTTTTTTTCCCCCTGGCTGGGGGACAGAACCCAAAGGGAGAGGGCGAATGCTGTTTTTCCCGCACCCCCCGTGTCCCTTATTCTGTAAATGCCGGGGGGGGTTTTCGTGTATTTAATTTCTCAAATCTGCCCCGTTTTTAACCCGAATCATTGGAAAGCCTTTTAAAGAGTCAGTTTTTTTCAAACCCGGCCAATCAATCTAGCCCCCCCCACCCCCAAAGACAAACCTAAATTTCTTTAGTGGTAAAACAATGGGGAAAAAACGGGGCAAATGGGGCGGAGCTACCTTTGAAAGGGCGGGGGCTAACAAAACCCTCTCATGAAAAAGATTTGAGGGGTTTTAAAGCTCTAAAAACCCAACAATCCCTTAACCCGAATTTAAAGGGGCTCAAAGCGCTGGGAAAAAGCGGTCTGGGCATGGCCCTGATGCCCTCAGCAAAGGAAGGGGCTTAAACTATGTGCACAAGGGTTTCCCTTTAACCCATTAAAAATTTCCCCAGTTATTGCGCCCCAGCTCTTTGTGTTCCTTTGGGTTTTTAAAACCTCATCAGTGCCCTTATCAGTCCAGATAGGTTGCTTTGGCAGCCATTGGTCTGGCATGTATGGAGGTCTATTACTCCTTTCAGAACATATGCACTCCCACCTTAGCTCAGCGTGCATGTGCATGGTGGTGTCAGGAGGAATAGCTTCCGGCAGAGCATGTGATCGACTGTCTAAAGTGTATGACCATCTCTAAAGACATCCTACTCTCTTTTTCTTATAAATGTGGTTGTGATATCGGTGAATGTGGCATAGATTGGATGTTGTATAGGGATAGTTGTTACGTAAATTTTATCGGATAATTGTATACGGCATAAGTTGTATACGGCATAAGTAATACTCAATGACCTTTTTTTTCCTTCTTTATGTAGTAATCCATAAAGTATGTCTAGGTAATTGACCCTGGGTTGGCAGCTCGCTGAACAGCAGAGAATATAAGCAGGATTCCTGGAGCGGTGGTTGTTAAAAAATGTGAATTATTTCCTCCTCTTTAAGGCAAAAAAAAAAAGGTTTAGATGGGGACAGCAGCGTGGGCGGCTGCAGCCGGAACCAAGTCTTTCCGCCTCTGCACCTTTTCCTTCCTCACACCCACGCATTATTTCAGTAGAAAGGGATCTCCCGGCTCAGATGAGAGGGGGGGATGTTGTTCCTGTAGATGTGGGGGAGGGAGAGGAACTATGTCAAGTCTGAGATTCGTAAAATGATCTTCTCTATCATCTGATAATGAAAACATGCACCAATACAGGCAGACGAGTGCTATAAAAGTATGGACAGATGCTTTACACGGTACCACCTATGCCACAAAATCATTGCACACTCCAGTTTAAGGGCCTCGGAATATTTTAGTTCCGTAGT